>JAUZST010007523.1:0-14124 GCA_034779995.1 Parotocinclus haroldoi | reverse complement strand
ATATATATATATATATATATATATATATATATGCAAGTGTATATGGATGTGTGTGTATATACACTGCTCGCACAAATTAGGAGAAATTTCACTAGGGATATTTCATTTTGGAAAATATCTGTGAGCAGCATATTTAGGACAATTAATATCAGGACAATTGCTGTTGCTGAAGCATTCTCATGTGAACAACAACCGGGTATCACCATGTTTCCCCATTTCAAAATAATGATTATAGTTACTGTCTAGGTGGTACTATAGTCTAAGACACAAGCCATCCACCCCAAGTTTGGGTCCAAATGGTGCCTACTTACAGGGTCAGGCATCACACAACAGGTTGTACCTGAGAGGAAGACAGGATGGTGGATTCATACCCTGTGACTGTCAAAAGTGACCAATACCCATCCTCGTAATTGTTTTTTTCCCCATTCAGGGTACATGCTCACCTGTATCCATTGGGATTGGCTTCATAGCCCCTGACCAGGAAAAAAGCTATGTACTGTAATACAATAGCCATGCAATGTTGATTTCCCTAAGACATTATTCTTGGTCTTACAGATTAGACCTTCCTGTGGGAAGGGTAATATACAGCCTGGAATTTAAAAGTTTGCAGGCATTAACAGCATGGGTAAGATTAGGATGCTCTATTTTTCCCAAGCATAAATAAGACTGTGTGCAAATAAGTAATATGCATTATAAAATCTGAATGAGCATCAAACCCTCTGCTCACATGATAAGAAGCCATATGCTCCGGTTATCAAGTTACATGGGAAAGCTCACTTCTCCACCTCTGAAAGACTGGTGGTAATCATTTCTCATGGAGTCAGACAGAGAGCTTAAAGTGCTTCATTTACCTGCCCTCTGACCTCAGCCATGTCACGTGACTATTGATTTTCAATAGCTGAAGGATCCATACCACCCAGAGAGGAGGCTGGATAAAGTAGATCACCTCATTCCCCAACCAGATTTTCTGAATAGGCCATTTCTCCTTCCTTAACAAGAATCATCAGTCAGCTCTGTAATGAAACCTCCAATCAGTCTGCCTCAGTGTCTTGTTTGTGCTTCCACTTGAAGTGTATTTTATAATAAATGCACAGATCCCACACTGTTTCAAGGGCTGAGGTTACCCGTGTGACCTCTGTAACATTGCCCTTTGAACGTGTGATTATTGATTGGTGATCTTGTAGTGTTCATTATAAATCTACATATGAAGTATATCCGAGAACAAAAGTGGTCAACAGTCACATTTTCACAGATTTGACCCAACAGCATACTAACCTAAAACTACGACTTAACCCAGATTACCTGCTGCCCATGTATCTTAAGGTCTGGCATATTGTGTTTGCTTTACTGATCTGATCACCATTAATGAAAACATGGATCACTGTAGCCATCCTTCTGTAGCATCTTTTCAGAGCTCTGTCAAGACATATCTGCACAGACTCACTGAATTACTGAAGTCATATTGTTCTACAGAATTAGACTGTCTAACAAAACCCCAATATGAGCTAGAACACAAGACATTTGTCACCTAACATAAGTGTTACCCTATAGACTGTACGTTATCCGATGGTCAGAATGCGCTCAACTCCTATTACAAGAAACTTTAAGCTCATTTTGAGTACTAACATTAAGTTTTTTTAAACACAGATTGCATTTATGGATCAAAGGAGACCATTTTATATTCAAGCTAGTCTATTCCATAAATCCCAAAATCTTTGGCCCAGCACAGTCCACAAAGACAATTTTATATGCATGTAAAAGTGTGTCATGCGTACAATATTAAAACCTTAAAAAAAAATCACCCAGTAATTTTAATGGTGACCTCAAAGATGCCCAGCAATTAGATATAACTTGTGCAAAATTTCAATGAGATTCAAGTCCAAATCCAGACTTGGCAATGACAAAATAAGGGATTTTTCACTTGTTAATTTACTTGTGTGTTTTGGAATACTGGCATGACCCAGCCTCTTGAGCTTTTGATCAGACAGGCTTGCTAACATTCGGCTTTAGTTTTTGGATGAAACTTGGAAATCATTAGGCCCTCAATGGTTTTAAACAATCCAAGCCCCAGGGCAGCAAAGCAGGCCCAGTTTCAGTAGCACAAAACATCTCACTATCCATTTGGTCTTGAAGCATTTTTAACTCTTTTATGCTGGATTTATTCCATATATCTGACAATGGGATAGTAAAAGCTTTGTAAACCTCTCGTCGTATTTCTAAATTTCTGTTCCATCCCTTACCTGTTCTAAAATGGAGGAAAGGAAAGCCGCACCCACATTAATTGCATCACCTGAATCCAATTAGCTTCTCACTATGAAACACATTGGCTACACGTAGATTGGCTTTGTGCCATATTTATAATTGGGTATTGCACACAGTAATGAGATTACCAGCTAGATAAATTGGCACATAGTGGTCCTGAATGTCCAAATCTCAATGTTTTATAATGGTAGTAAGCATTTCCATTTTTCCTCATATACACTCATATAAGGGAAAATGAGAATGTGTGTGTGTTGGCACATTTATTTTATTGTGTACGCCAAGCAAGGTTTGAACCTAGGCTCGATACAGCATGCACTAACTTAAGGTGCCACAGTTTAGTGACAAAAAAGTAGGATTAAGTTTCAAACTGGCATCTGCCAACAACATGGAACTTAAAATGGCAAAAAGAACATGGTTGAAATGAACACAAACTAAGGTTGAGACAGTATCAGTCTCCCAAACTTAAATATTGTACATTATCCTTTTTTTCACATATATTTCACATTTTCACATTTATTTCAAATTCAGTCCTTTCCCTAAGTATTTGCTTAAAAGTACTTATTTACTTCCATTCTCAAATTTCACATTTATTTTATTTAACTTAATTTATTAAAAGTAAAAAATTAAATTTAAATTAAAGTAAAATCAATTTATAATCTCTGGTGTAACACCACCCAATGGATGGTCTTGCAAACTCTTTAGGACTGACTATAAAGTAGCCTAGACAACTACTAATAAAAGTAGCTGGCAGATAAGCATCTATGCACACTGCCCATAGTGGTGGCAGTGGCACCATAAAGACCTTGACAAATAAATACTGTATATAAAGTGGATAGTCATGAAAAATGGAAGTCATAGCCTTGATAAATTTATGTGGATACAATATTTAGATCAGTGTGAACACACTTTATGACTAAATAAACTAATTGATAATAAATTAAAACAACCACAAGCTAGTCTCTCAGGTAGTTCCATATATGCTTGACTTGCAATAAATCTGGTAACCAGGCAGGCCAAATAAGTGTTACAATCTGGTGGGAACATTCCTGCTGTATATAGGTGAGAATTGTCATGCTGAAAACAGCAGTTGGAGGCCCTGCCATAAAAGTCAATGCACAGCCTTTGGGGGTGTGTTTTACATTTTCGCTGATTTGTTATTGTCCCTTGTATCACTAGTAGGGGTCATAGACGTTTTGTGTTGATGTTTTGGGTGTCCAGATAATCGCACCAGCAGTCATGGTAGTGTGTTGCTCATCAGATTGGAAGATTGAAGGATTAAAGTACTCACCAGAAGACCTCAAGACTCAAACCTAACTGTTTTTGGATCCCAAACAGAACTTAGATTCATCGTTAAAGACGATACGTTTCCAGTCCACATCTATCCATGTTTCTTGTTCATGACACCACTACAAACAAAATCCAGCAATCTGATGTCTATCTGGAAATGTTATATATTTTTTGTTAGTGAGTGCAGTATATTACATATACATACTGAGGTTATGCTGAACAATTTTTATGATTTAGAGGTGACAGTCCCCTTCCTGGCATGTTTTTGGAATGAAACTCATAAACAGAGCCAGTAAGAGCCAGTAAATTCTAGTCCCAATACCACTGTACCAAACACAAGGCAACAAAATAATGGAAAACAGGAACACTAATCCAGACATGAAGGTAATTATCCACATATTTTAAAGGCAATTACAAATAAACAGTAAGGAGAAATTAAGTCACAACATGGTTGTGCTCTCAGGTGGTTATGGTATCGCCCACATGTGCAGCAGATGGCCTTCATCTGTCAAGTCTTCATGCATTACACAACTGCAGGCATAAAACAGTGAACACAAATTTAACCTAATACAAGCGAGCGGTCGCATTGTCGCTCTTGCCATTCCAGCAATGTGTAACTGAGGCAGAGACGGTCTCGTCTGTTTTTATTGTTGTTGCTTCTACTGTTCCACTGGACACAGCAGAGCTGTGAGTATAATTGGTTAATGTAATGACTTGATTACTGGCCAGATTAGTTTATGGCATAGCACAACTGGCTGACTAGGCAGCACCCCCTATTAAAGTACTTGATGTGTGTTTGTGAGAGTGAGTGCAACGGAAATGGTACGAGTCACAGTGAGAGCTTACAAAGCACAGACTCATCCATTTATAGCTCTGATGGGTGTGTGATAGACAGAAAGCGAAATAGTTATGTGCTACCTGGATATTTAATCTCCACACATGGAAGTAAAGTCTCAGAAACAATAGGTTCCTCGAGTCTCATACAGTTTTTGCAGCATTGCAACACCAAGGCAGCAGGACAGTCAGGGAAATAGCCAATTTGGTGCAACAAGGTGGCTAATAGGATCATTAACCCCCTTCTCTGTATGTTTTGGATGTTGGGTATGAGCGCATGTGTGGCGTGTGTGTGAGTGTGAATCTGTGCCATCCTGCGCGTGGCAGATTGCAGGAACAGGCTGACTGTTAGCGGCTAGCTCAGCAGTGCCGGGCGCGATCTGCCATCTTCCCGTGGATTTACAGCTGACGCTGGTGCTACTTCAATTAGCTCTATAGCACACAGATGTTGCTTAAATGTTGCCGCTAATGATACCGCAATAAGCGTGAGATTCATGCCACATTCACAGGCACGTAAATTTCTCAAGTGGCACAATTAAAGGGGAAAATAGTGGCTAGGCGAGAAAGAAACCAGGAGCGGCAGCCATGGCAGCGATGCCAGTTGGAAAGCTGGAAGTCTATTCTGTATCACAGCCGAGCTCCATTCCACTTTAATTGCTTATTCTCTGGAAAAAAAGCTTTTGTTTTACACAACCGAATGCAGCATGGTTCTGGCATAGGGCATGTGATGTTTTGCTGGTTATCATAATTACCTATAATAGCACGAGTTGGACAGTTGTAGATTATTTACTTGTTTAAGGGCAGTATAATAGAATACATCTAACAAATAAAAGATGTTTAATTGAAAATGGAATAAGCCTAAATATAACAATGCATAAATAATGACATTGCTCAACTCTTTCTCTTGGCACAAAATAAGAAAGCAAAATATAGCTAACATAACACAAATCTTTGTGTACTTGCATTGGATGATAAAGTGCCACTTGAACATTTGTGAAACTTTTAAAAAGTTAAAAACTTTCATTTCTACCTTAACTGATAAGGCAGAAAGTCTTGTAGGCTTAGGTTTCGGCATGGAATGCAGATTTAGAGGCATGCTGTTGAGGCTCATTGGTTGATTGGTTGAATGGTTTATTAACTACATATATAGGAAATATTGCAAACTTTTCATACAAGCCATGTCTAAGAAATTGTCAAATAAGTTCTGACTTTTAGTGAGACACAAAAACATTGTGACAGACTTGTCATGTGTGTGTCTGTGTGTATGTGAGAGTCAGTTTTATGTCAGACAGTCAGTTCTCCATCAGCATGACTTTACCTCAGTCAGGCCTAGTGACCCGAACACAAGAGAACTATCACTCTCCTTCACTCCCTGTGGAGAACAGAAAGTCTCTTTAGTTTCCCTCTCTGTTTTAGTACCTGTCCACCAAAAGTACAGAGAATGCCACTGTGTTCATTCTGTCAAGACAATGAGGGCCTCTCTTACTAATTATTCAGGTTGTTTCAAGACAATAAAGTTTGAAAGGAAAGGTAAAGCTCAGTCACAGAAATGGCAGTTTCTTGGTTAAACTACAGTGACATTCTTACCCTGTCAAAATGTGTTTCATTCAGATTCATATTCACAAAAACACAACCCTGTTGACCCATCTTAACAATGCTTATTGTGGAGGTCAAAATTTTCAATTTTTCTTGATTTTAATGCAATGTTTTTATTACAGCTCATGTTTTATTCATTATCAGAATCAAGATAAACTTCAAAATTTGCAACATTTACTTGAAAAACAGAAAATATTAGGACAGTTATGGACTTTCCTCCACATTCACATGACAATAAACATCACCTCAACTAGCATTTATGAAGACAGCAGACAGAAAGCCAGACATTTGGATGCTATTTGGGATGTTGTGGTATATGTTGGATAACGTGCATATAATTGTTTATTAGTGCATCCATGAGATAAAAGATGTTTGACTGTTCAAATATATATCAAAAAATGCTAGAGTGAAAATAAATTAGATGTGCTCAACTCTTTTAAGCAAGGAAATTCCAATGGACACAATTTATCTTCAAACACAGTAAAACCTAATATGGCTAACATAATTAAATCTCATATCCCATATATCACAAATACGCATTGCACAAATCTCTGTGCAAGTTTGTGAAATCTTTAGAATTTTTTATATTTAGGGTTAAATGTGGCCTACAAAATAGTCAAATTAAGCTCCAAACAGTAGTTGAAAGGGCCTGCTTAAACAAATGAGGAAAAATGTTATACTTAATATTTATAATTAAAGCTGAGCTAGTACAACATGCAGTATATTTGACGGTCAAAATTATGTGAACCTTCATATTCCTCCATTCAAAACAGAATAAATTCTCCAATGTTTGGTTGGGTTTCCTTGCATGAATGATATTTGTATTGGATTAAGGTCAGAACAACTTGGCCATTCCAAAAGACTAACTCCATTCTGCTTGAATCATTTTATAATTTTGTGAACGACTTTTGTGCTTAGTTTTCTATGTAATTATGTAGCAGTGGGACATACCAAATATGTCTATAATACTATATAGTGTGTATATACAACCCCAAATATGCAAAAATGAGAGAGTATGAAAAATTTACTTTGACTTTTATTTCATTGGATTTACCAGATCTAATTTGAATGTGTAAATATACTGTATAGAGAAAACAGAGAAATATATATAAGAATACCTAACAGAGAAATAGAGAAAAAACACCTAAAGATATATGTTGCGGAATTTAGGTGGTAACTTTTTCTGCATTCAACATTTGGACTGCATAAAATATATAACATGCACTATATACAGCATATTCTACAAATGTTCTATAAACAAATGCTATGGTCAATACATATATGATTATGACTTCCGTAATGCACCCTTTTGTCACCCATTGGCAGGACTTTAATATGCAAATTTGTAAATAAACATGATTTGCACTGCTTCTAAATCATAACCCCCTGCATGACAGGCTACATCTATTTATATTAAACATTTCCTCAAGGTGATTGATGCAATTTCCCACAGTTTTGACATAATTACAAACTGAAGAATATATGAAAATACACATCATTTATGCAGGCGCTCTGTAATACAAGGTGCATGTATGAGCTGTCAATGAAAATTATCATAAAAGCACATGACATGCGTAGAGGCACCGTAAACAGTGTTCTGTTCTGGTGAAAGGTAATATCTGCTCATTTAGCTTTTTGACAGCCTCCTAGACTCGAAAAACAGTTCTGCATAATGGAGAGTTAACCCTGATTTTTGCACGTGCATTATTTGTCTTAAAATAACCCAGGGCTTGTGCAACTCAATCAAACTCAGTCTCGTTCAAGGAAAAAATGTCAACACACAGGTTTGATGTAGGCCTATCAACCTAATCATGTCGGTGACACCTTTTGACTGGAAAGTCACATCTTTATAGCTATTGCCGTAAGAGTTTTGTCCTTGTTGCTGTCACTGTGTTATTGAAATGTTTGAGGGATTTAGAAAATTGCTATCCTTACAGTCTCTGTGGGTGACATTGTAGTTTCTGTGTATGACCACGTGAATTTAGTGTGTAAGATTTTATTTGGGTGTTTAGAATAGTTTTACAATAATTGGTTATAAAAAAACATTCAGTAGTCCATCAGAGGCCACGAGACTTGTTCTGTTGCTCTTTCAATGCTCTCGTGAGTTAATGATGATTTTCATTTATGTTTCACTTGCATATCAACTTTCTCATATGTGTTGCTCATAAATCCAAAATGAGGCATCCTTTATTACCACCATTCATCCAGGTCAGGCTGCCAGGAAGGGTCTGGAACCTAACTCAGGATTCACTCAGCAAAGACAGGGGTCAACCCTAGACAGGATGCCAGTCCATCACCACCCGACCTTGACGTTGCAAGACCCACCTGGGATCTGAATCCAGACACTCAGGACTTGGCGTTTCCTGCAGCTGCTGGCCAAAACTGAGCCACTGAGGCTGTGAGTTCGAAAATAATGAGACATAAATACATTTGAGACTAAAGAACCAACTCTGAATTTACTGTGAGAAGCTGGGATTCGAACCAAGGATCTCAGAACTGCTGATTCCACCAAGCAGGTATTTCTGCTGCACCACATTAATGTCAACTCTGAGTTTGAAGGTGTATTGAATGCTGATTGAAAACATATACATAATGAATGTTAATGCATATGCCTATGTTACATATACAATGCATATTAAGCAAAATGGATACAAAGAGGATGCCACAAGAACTGCTGGACAATCTGATCCTGTTCATGCCCCATCACTGTCACTGTGTTTTGACAGCCTTTAAAAAAAATCTAAGAAAGCTTCTCAATTAGATTGCCTCCACATTTACTGTTCAGTAGGGTGTATGGTCAACCCTACTGAACAGTAAATGTGGGGGCAATCTAATTGAGAAACGGTCTTAGACTTTTTTTACATTTGCTTTTGTGATGAAGTTGTTGAACAAAATAAAATGAAAATTTCCTTTTTTAATTGTTTCTAATTAATTTTAAAACTCCCTCATTTTTGTGAGCACTGTATATATATTCCTTGTCATGGGGGCTCTCACATATATCAACAGGCCAGATGACTGGGTCAGAGAATCTTCTAAACAGCAATCTTTGTGAGAGCTGTGTTAATGAGTAGATTTAAACACTGGTCAGGAATAAACCACAAACAAGCAGCAATATCTTTGCTCGCAAGACTCAAATGAGAGGAATGAGACCTATACCGTCTGGTCCAAATGGACAGAAAACTACTGTGGTCTCAGAAAGGCTTAATGCTGGGCTACGTCACAACACCTGCTGAGTATGGTGCTTTTTAGTCCACCGGTCAGAGTGATCACAATAACCCCTGGCCACTGTAGAAAACGTGTCCTACTTTTTTATTTCTAGCACATACATGGTTATGTAAAATTGCACAGTTTACCTGGGGATGGGATGGCCAGGACACGCTCTATAAAGAAGTTTGAGCTGGTGGATGTAGTGTGATGATCTAAATAACATTCTGCAATGGAATATTTGGGCAGGGTGTCCATGTGGATGCTAATTTGGTGCGGTTTAATGTGTCACACCTCTCCAATCATAGTTATGGAGCAGATGGTTTAAATCTTCGGGTGTGTGCGCTTTTTGAAGCAAGGATCATTTGCAAGTCATGAGATGACCATTAGGAAGATTTGGGAACATATTTAACGGGATCTGTAAAAACAAATCAATCTCTACTGTTTAGGTAACTGTTGTAACAGTATGAGGCAGCCATATCGTATAACACAAATCCATTTTTGTTCAGCATAACGTAGTAGCACTCACTGTTAACAACATAGCAAACATGAAATTCACAAAATACACTATGTTGAAACAAACATACAGCCGTTTATTGAGTATTAACATAAAAGACAATGGAAGAAATTTACTTGAAAATATCAAGTAGAATGTCGGGTACAAAACAGGACTAATCAGACACATTTGGAATAATTGGAACCTACTGAATTGAACTTCTCAAAAACTGTTCTTTTGTGTTGAATGAGGCAGTGACAGTGGCAGCTTAGTCAAGTGTAAAGTTTTTAAATGAGCTGAAAAAAAAACAGAAATGAACAACCTTCTGTATTGTCAAACGTTCTGCTACGTATTGTGTGAAAACCCGTTCTGTCAACCCCTTATGTTTCTGTCTCTACGTATCTTTAAGAACTGGAAATGTAACTTTTTTTCACTGCTGAAGGTGCAATGTATGTGTCGTGTGTACCTAATATAAATGGCAAGATTTTACATATTTTGCAACAATAATACAAGACTGGTTTATGCTGATTCATGCTAGTTTATTAGTTAAAGGTTTTTGAATATGCTAGTAACCAGGATAAGCTATAGTCACTTTCCCAAAGGCCTATGATGACATCATAGTATGTGGTTAGTGCTACCACCTGACAGCAAGAAGGTAAGGTCCTGGGTTCAATCCCAGGATGGAGTTGTCTAGGTTTTCTCTGTGGAGGTAACTACTCCCAAAGTCGCGTGTTAGGTTAAGTGAGTTCTCTGAATTGGCATTTACTTGAGTTGATATATACATATATATATATATATATGGGTTTACAGAAGCAGATATATACATTTATATCATACATTCATCATGGGATAGTTCATTTTAAATCATTTTCCAATTTGTTTTGACATTAATATAGCATGTGTATATATGTATGTGTGTGTGTGTGTGTGTATTCGTTGTAATGGGTCCAAAAGATTTCATTTTGTTTATTTTGAAGTAACATCGCTATCGCTAACATCGCCTTTCATATATACATATGACTGGTCTTATGATAACATCGTGTATAGATAGATATATCATTAAGTGTCACTGAATTTGCCGATGCTGCTGGCGATTTTAAATAATTGAAAAAGAAGATGTGTAAAACAACTGATGATCACTAAACATTGTGTCTGGACAGCTTCATTAAAACTATAGATTTAGTAATTTAGTCCTTGACTGTGACTATGTAGTCAACAGAAATTAAACAAAGGGAAAAAGAAAAAAAAGTATGTAAGAAACAGCAGTGAACATGTGGAACTGTCGGATACATATGTTATGTTTATACCAACCAATGCAATTCACTTTTGTTTACCAGCATAACATATTAGTTCAAATCCATTCATTCACATTGTTCATCAGCTTCGCAGCTAGATAAAGGAGCGACAGGCCTTGATATCACACTTTTCCCAGCATCAGCACAAAGTGGCGCATACGCTCCCAACGCTAGAGCACATTCACCATCTGTCTCTAACTACAAATTCATCCTCAGACAGAGCCACTGCAGACAGCTCACTGTGCCAACAGGAGCTGGAATTCTGGAACTTGGTTTACGGCACGCACACACTGATAAACCGTAACGCTTAGCTGTCCTGCTTGTTCTGGCTTTGGTTGGTCAGTGATCTGCACCAAAGATTGTGTACAGTCAGCAGACTGGAGACTTTCTGAGCATTAGTCAAAGCATCCACACCTGTTTCGGGGGGGTGATCATATATGTTATCTGCTAGCATAGCACAGATTGGGAAACTGCCGGCATGCTGCTCCATAGTCTTTTGTCTAAATGAGACAACAGGAATCACTTCAACAAACTCCACACAGCCATGTTCTGAGCCAGTGAGTAAGCGACCAGTTAGAGATGAGCACACAGCTGGACTTAAGTGAATGCTGTTAGAGAAAATTTAACATTAGCTGTGTTTCCAGTCGAGAGATTTAATTAAAAAATATATAGGCTTTGGAAACTTGCAGATGGAAACAGTACAATCAGGTAATTTCCTACAAGAATGGGGGCATCTTTTCACTTGCCTAATTGTTGTATTTTGTACTTTATGTTATGTAGCTGTAGACGTTAGCTAATACAAAGGAAATTGGGCCTTTAAATAAGCTGTCTGCACTTTCTGTCCATATTTTCACCCATTAGGTGGATGTGCTACAACAGGAGAAGACAAGAAGACTGGGATGAATTAAAAACAGAACAATATTGGTCAAAGAAGCAATTAAACTAGATAAGCTTAAAAAAATCACCTGACCTAAGTTTCTTACCAAGTGGAAAAACTTTGAACATGTGAAAAATGCAGTATGTCCTACATTTAAGTTTATTCATTATATTATTTCAGTCAGTATGAAAATAAGAAATTTCAAGATATTTGTTCTAATCCTGAGTTTGCATATTTCAGTCCTAGCGGTTCGGTTAGTCGTTCAAAAATATGCAGACATCCCTGATTCAAATCTTGAATCAGGCAGCTAATGTTATTCTGAAATCTCATTGCACTTTTCTGCATTAATGCCACCATCACTGAAGTGTAAATGGCCTGATTTGGGCTTTTTGACATGTAGTTTTTGCTCTATCATGCAGATGGAAGGGTTAGTGTTTTCTTAGCACTCTCAGTAGCCATTTAGCATCATTTACCTGCCACAACCTATTGAAGTATTGTTGCTGTCCATGTGTGTCCCTTCATGGCCACAATTGATAAATTCACTGCAATTTGGTTCATATTATAAAGCATACAAGGATGAACAAACAGTAGCTGTAGAATAAGTTGTATCAAACACGAGTGCTCAATATGATAATAATCTCTGTCCTTCCCTCCTAAAACATTCATAAAGCCATTGTGAAATGATTAACAAACGCTGATTAAACATTTTGCAAGTTTGCACAGAGACCAGATCTATTGTCCAGCCTCAGTGCCCTGTCCTCTGTCATGTTTCATAATCTAGTGGAAAACCAAATACGTAAAGGTGCTTGTAACAATATGTGGGGATTCCATTCTATAATAATTTACCCATGTATGTAATGTTATATGTTTGCCAACCTTTGGCAACCTAGTTTAGCTCCTGAAAAAATATTGCTCATGTTTCAGAATACAAAAGCCTTCTATAGAATTATCTAGCCATACATACTAAAGTATTAGAGAAGTGAACTTTTGGTGGGGAGTAGGCTTTAGATTTTCTACTGTAAGCTACCACTCACTTTTCTATGGCTTGATCTAATCCCTGCATTGTGATTCATTGTCACTTTAGTGTTGTCATTCAGCTCAGAATGAGATGATCCATCTCTTTTACAGGTCTTTAGCCTCAATGGTTAGCTGCACTGTGACTTATTATCTGAACCTTGTTCAGTGAATCAAGGAGAGAGATTGGGGGCATGTAAGAGATAGAGATAGATATAGAGAGAATGAGATATATAAGATATCGGGATTAGCTTGCAGGTCTACTAAACGTTGTCATAGTGACATGGAAGAAATATCATAGACAGTTTATTCAGCAAGGCAGGTATAAGTTTATTCCTCTAGTCATACCCCACATAAAGCACATCACATCACTTACATAGATGACCGAACTGAACAGATCAGTTACACCAATACCTAGTGTGGAAGCCAAAAGTCTGAGACCTTGAGTGAAAATGTTCAGATCTTTCTGGAGCATGATATTGACTCAAATATATACGACTCACATAAATCAAAACTTTGCAACAGATGCTTGAAAACTAAATAAATTCAAGAAGTGCCTACTGTCATGGACTTTACTCCTCAGTCACCTGACCTTAAACCCATTTACGGGTCCCCTAAAAAAAGAACAAGTCAAGTATCACACTATGCTCTTTGGAATATTGTGAAATCATGCTGGATAACATGGGTCATCAATTTTTGTTTTGTTTTGCTCTATAATATACATTTATTTTACTGCCCATGACAGAGCCAATGCACGTTGTCATTTCAGAAAAAGGAAGAACATACCAAATACCAATAAATTCAGATTTATGTATTTTTTAAGGGTATAAGAGGTAATAGCATTAAACCACACAGGTTATTTTTACTAATCCACCGAAATCAGGTAATTTATAATTCATATATATATATATATGCTAAGACAAAATTGGGGACATTTTTCAAAATAAAATATTGCATAATTAAATATCACCTAATTTCTGTCAGCAGTGTAGTTACAATAAATTTACATTTTACATTTACAGTATTTAGCAGACACCCTTATCCAGAGCGACTTATAAAAGTGCTTTAAGGCATCAATAGCATGGTGTTGCTTTTACACTTTGCGTTTGTTTGTTTGTTTGTTTATTTGGCTTCTTTAACGTCACTATCAGCATCAGTGGTCAAACCAGCGACACACACAATGTTATATCCATACACAAGTTCATCTCAACACTAGTCATATATATACACACACACACACACACACACAAGTCAATGCA
>JAUZST010007522.1:0-14124 GCA_034779995.1 Parotocinclus haroldoi | reverse complement strand
CCTGGGACAGCATAATATCCCAGCATGCATTTTGTACCAGTCTCCTTAACAGTGGAGGAGAAGACTCATAAATCAATTCGTCATTTTCAAATTACTATTGTTGCTGTGCCACAGAATTAAGTTATAATTTTTTAAAGCAATATATTTGTCCAATTCAATGTGGAATTCTTCCAGTGCTCCAGTCCAGCATCCGTATGACTGCAATAGGGCTTCTTACAATCCCACTTTCTGAGAAAACCATTTTCTCATGCAAAGAACATGGCTTCCTTGCTGTCTATTAATGCTACCATGCTGTATAGGTTATAACTTCATAGAGTTTCACATTACAGGATTTTTATACCGCTATTTGTCTATTAGGATTGCACATCAACCTATTTACACACATCTTGAGTATCAGGATCAGATAAAGCTAAGCCACATATAAACGCATGACTAAAAGCATTCAAGATGACGTAAATTAAGCACCAGATATAAATCACCTCAGGACAGCAGAATGCTCCGGGGCAAGAGGTAGGAACCCTAACATCAGCAACCATTGTTTGCAAATAAAAATTAGGTAAAACTGCAAACAATTAAGTGTAAATACTAATTCATGTTTTTTAAACCTTTAATCCAGATACGATACAGATATACGATGCATGTAACAACCAAATACATACAGGGCTTTCAAGTTCCAGTAAAGCCTTTCAACAGAGTCAGTGTATGAGGAATGGCAGGATGGTTGAAAGATCATTTCTGGGCCAACTCCTGTCAGCCCTGCAATTGATTGGCATTTTATTCAAACAGCCAGAGTCCCTGGGACCATGGCCAGAAAAAGCAGATTTAAACAAGTGGAGAGAAAAAAAAACCTCTCATATTCTAATTCCTTGTGCTGTTGTTAAAGTTCTTGCAACTGATTTTTTGAAAAAGTGATTGTGTTACACCACACAGGAAAAAAAATGATTCTCATTAATAATAAACAATACAATTTTAGGAAGGCGACTTGTAAAATATTATTTACAAATTAGAGGGATTTAAGGGTGCATGGATGTCCTGATATTAAAGTGTTAAGCTCTCATTGATAATAGCAATTCAAAAGAGTCATTGATCTTCATTGTGTCCATAAATATGCATGAAGCCTATTAAATTATTTAGCTTACACAATACTTGTATGAACTATTTATCTTTCGCCCTTGATGTTATTAATTGATATGCGAGTCCCCTTTCTGGCAAATCAAATGGGGTGAAATGAATTAAATTGATTTAAAACTTTTTAATACATAAAAGATAAAGTAGATCATCTAATGTGTAGAGATATAAATAGTTTTGAAGTTAGCAAAATAAACTTAAAAAGGGAAGGCAGACAATGGAAAGAAAAAGGTAGAAAAATATGCAGATAATGATGCTGGTGGGAGATCTTTTATAGGAGCAGCCAGATAAAAATAAACCCCCTATGAAATGAGCTGAAAGAGTCGCAGGGGCTTTCGAAGGTGTTTCATGAGGCAGGAATGGCTCGCTTCTCTCAAAAGCTATTATTCATCAGCTTTTATGTGGCAGATGCAGCAGTACAGAGGCCTCAAAGCAAAGCCCAGATCTGACTGTGTAAACCTCCTGACAGAAGAGCTGCTCTCCTACCACCAATAAATGCTGGGCTTTTCTACTATTTTGCACAATATCACAGTGAATTATTCACTACATGGGCACCAGCATACTGAAGGCTTGCAAAGCACTTCTGAAGACAACATGCTGCAGGTAGAAATCATAACCTCAGTCATGTTCATGTTTTTCAGATGGTCAAAGTTATAGCCTGCGTTTTTTTTTTTTTCTTCACCCGTTTAAAAACAAATATCTGGAAAAAGAAACAACGGCATAAGAAACTCATCCCACCTGTGAAACACAGTTAAAGGTTTGGGCCTGTTTTGCTGTTTTGTCCAGAGTGACTTATAAAATATTTTAATGTATTGAATGTCAAAAGAATGCAGAAAAACAGAGACCCAAAACTAGCAACACTTAGCAAACTTAGCAAAACTAAGATACAAAAGACTAATAGTAATGTCTTGGAATGGTCAATGTGTGAGGAAACCCACTAATATCAATGAGTAGAAGCTGTTCTGTATGGAGAAATGGGCTAACACGTTTAGCTGCAGTTATTGAGGCACACCAGGGTCACATCAGATGCTGAAAGGAAAGGTTTACTTAATTTTACCTCTCACAGACAAAAGTGTCTAATTTATCTGACAGTGTTTTGGTTCATAATTATGCAAAACTATACACAATTCTAAAGGTTTCACAAACAGTCAAGCATTCCTATAAGATCTAAGTAAATAAGACTGGAGAATTCTGTGAATATTCATGAATGGAACACGTTTCAGTTACACCACAGGCTCCGCCTACACGTCAGTACTGTTCCACAATAGAGCCGTTTAAATGAACCCGGGGTGAGCATTGATGCAAAAACTTCATATCACACTATTTTTAATAGCTGTATCATGGCTCACAATATTATAAACAATACTTTTGCTTACTTTTTGCTCCACATTTTAACCCCACTTTTCATCCCATCACAAAATAACATAAAATGAAAAAGTTCCCTGAATTCCAGTCCAAAGCAGATGTTATTATTTATAGTTAAGCTGGGTATTAAATAATTGGCCAGTTTAAGCTTTATGGCAGCTGTGATGACTTTCAAATGCCTTTGCTACTGATGTTTGGTTCAGCTCTGTTTCTCAGTACAGATTTGTTGCACCCACACAGATCCTGTGTTATCTGACTTTCAGTGCACTCTTTGGGTTGCTTACTTCTGAGGTGGTTAAACAGGTTCTCTGAAGTGTGTTCTAGTCTTTTGATTGTGTTTGCTGTGCAACGTTCCCTGTGTAAAATCCAAACCGGTTCCATATATGTGATGGAATGTGTTTGTCATTACATCATTTGAGTCGTCAGTCATGCTATTATACAAATAACTGATTCTGATAATTGCCTAAATAAGTATGAGGCAGCACTGTGGTTGAAACAGTTAGCACGTTTGGTTAGATAGATGTTCCTGACTGTGTATGCACACTGTTTGCATTTTGCATGTTCTCCTGTGTCTGTAGTTTTTTCTCTGGGTTCTTCCATATACCAGCTTTAGGCCAATTTAACTTGTCCCAGGATGCGTGAGGGTCTGTGTGACCATGTGCCTTGTATAGGCTCGAATCCTGCCCTGCACCCTCTGACACCATTCAGTCCCAAGCTGCCCATGAACTTGTATTATACTAAGTGAGTATGAAAAGGAATGAATGAATGAGCAGATGCACAGGTCTTCCTAATAAAGTGCACATCTGTATTTATCACAAGCAATAGACTTCCACCATCACGCCTCTTTTGGAGATGTTTGAAAATGTAATGTTCCTGTTTGCACTAGTGCACAGTAGGAAATCCGGTAACTGCACATCAAGATGTACTTCAGATCTGCTAAAAGAACACAGCAGCAATGAGAATGTGCAATTCCGTGTACTTGCCGGAACACATTTACCCTGTGTGCTCCAAACTTGCTCTGTAAAGGAGCAATTACACTTTTATCCAAACTGTTTGTAGCGGTTTTCCTCCCTCGCCATAACTGTCCCTCAGAACATCAGCAGGTGGCAAGGGTCTGGAGCTCTAACTGTTCTGACACAGGAGGACCTCATGCAGACTGCATTACAAGTCAAGCTCCTTAACAGCTGACTTAAGCACTGAATTATTCCAAGTGATTCGCACAAGTTGACCACAGGAGCCCTTACACATACTGTGCCACATACCTAACCCAGTTATTATTAAACCCTAGACTGAATAACAGCTTGTTTCGAGCTGAGAAGAAAGTAGATGATTTGGTACCTATGATTTTAAATGCTTACTTTCTCTTACTTTCTTGATTGTCTAGGTTGAAAATTAAGCCATATTAATGCATTAAATGTGAATTTGTTTTTTCATTCAAATTTATGACGGGCAGATATTACAAGACCCTGTGCAGCTTTGAGATGCAGTTGGATCAGAAAAAAAGGTGTCATAGTAACCAGTAAACAAAACCTGTGTAAGTAGATTATATCTGAAACAAAGAAAACATTAGAGATGTTTAGGGTGTGATTAAGGTGTCATTAAATGTATGAAATGTGTATGAAGTATTCATTTCTTTGTATTAATCAAACAACCTTCATATGCAAATGAGCCTGACCATAATTCTGTAATTAAAATAAATCTGATCTAAAATAGTTTCTGATACACACTTCCTCTCTGTATGCTGACTCATTGTTCTTGCTTATGAGACCCACCACAGTCATGTAATCTGCAAACTTGTGGTTTGAGCTGTACATTGCCACACAGTCATGAGTCAACAAGGTGAACAGCAAGGGACTGGGCTCACAGCCCTGGGGGAACCCAGTGCTCAGTGTATTGGTGCTGGAGCTGTTACATCCGATCCCGACTGACAAAGGTCTCCCAGTCAGAAAGTCCAGGATCCAGAGAGAAGTGTTTAGCTTTCTGATCAGTTGCTGAAGGACAATTGTGTTGAATGCTGTACTAAAGTCTATAAAGAGCACTCGAACATAAGTGTTTTTGCTGTCCAGGTGGGTGAGTGCTAGGTGGAGGGTTGCGTATATGGCGTTGTCTGTTGAGCGGTTGGGGCAGTACGCAAACTGCAGAGGATCTAATGAAGGAGGCAGCAGGGTTGTGCCTCAAGACAAGTCTTTCAAAGCACTTCGTGATGATGGGTGTGAGCGCGACGGGACGATAGTCAGTAAGGCAGGACACAGACGATTTCTTCGACACGGATATTATGGTTGTTGACTTGAGACACGTTGGGACAGTGGCACTGCTCGGGGAAATGTTAAAGATATCTGTCAGCTAATCTTCACATTCCCTGAGCACTCTACCAGGAATATTGTCTGGTGCTGCAGCTTTGGGTTGATGCTGCATAGAGTTTTCCTGACATCAGCTGCTGTAAGGCACAACACCTGGTCGTTGGGAGGAGGGGTGGTCTTCCTCGCTACCACGTCATTCTCTGTCTCACATCGAGCGTAGAAATCGTTCAGCGCATCAGGAAGGGAGGCATCTCTATCACAGACAGGTGATGTTGCCATGTAGTTGGTGAGGGTCTGAATGCCCTGCCACATGCGGCGTGCGTAACCGCTGTCTCTGAAGTGGCTATGAATGCTCTGGCCGTGTGCGCACTTTGCCTCTCTTATGGCCCTGGACAGTTTGGCCAGTTTTTATTAGGACCGCCTTGTCACCTGCTTTGAAGGCAGAGTCTCGAGCCTTCAGCAGAACATGCACCTCTGCAGTTCACAGCTTCTGATTGGGGCATGTGGTGATGGTCCTGGAGACTGTCACGTCGTCTATACACTTGCAGATGACGTGTACTCCTCCAAGTCCGTGTTATTTCTGTAGGTTGCAGCCTCCCTAAACAAAGTAGGATGGACAGAAGAGCTGGCCATGTCGGCTTTGTTGTTAGCCTAGCTCGAGCTCCAGACCGCTTTCCGTGCTTCTGTAGTCTCGTGCACCGCTTCCGGCGCTCCCTCTTACGTTTGCCCATTTCAGGTAAGGCCACAGTCTGGGGGCTTGGTAGCCGTAGCGGGCTAAAACCGCATAGCGTCTCCCATAGCTCGTGGTTTTTTGTGCTATGCGGTTGATTCCGGTGGTGTAGTAGCGCCTGGCGGACGTGTACACGGACACTGGAAGTTCTTATGTCCATGCGCCCGAAAAGTTAAAAAACAGACATGAGTAATTACACAAAAGCACCATTTTGTATGTGGGGCGGCCGCTGCAAGCTACACCCGCGCCGCCATCTTGGATCATGCATGACTCTTTGATCCTAAACTGGATAAATTGGGTATGAAAATGATGATTATTATCACTTATTCTTATTCCCTCATTCTGAGCGTCTGATTTGTCCCATTCTCCAATTATAACTCGGTGTCTCTGATTCTCATATGCAAGTATGACTTTGATTCTTATAATTATTCTGATTTACTGACTCTGATTATTTAACTGATTATCTGATTATCTGTACAACCCTGGAGTCTGAACAGGACAGTAAAAAGATGGAGCATGTTATCTCTTTAAGGCTCAGGTGGATTCCTAATAGAAAGACGATGGGCAGTTTTCCTGTGTGCAGGCCAGCGTGCCATGCTCTCCAAAGCCCAGTAAATTACTGTCCAGTCAGGCAGAAAGGAGAAAAGAGCTTTCACCACAACCATCACCTGTCACTGCCCATATCCCAAAAGCTCGGCATAAATGAAGAGGACAACCGCCTGTTTATTCTCTTAGAATCAGCACCCGTGGCCTGGTCAAGGGGTCTTGGCTTCATGCTTTTATCGAGCTGCTTTTTGCTGAACGCTGTGCTTGCTCGCTGGATTAATCAAAACACCTTTCCCAAACACACTGTTTCTGCAAGAGCAGTGAGTTGGTATGTAAACCACACATACATAGTCAGATACTGTAAAAACACACTAAATGTAAAAAAAAAAAAAAATGCCCAGAAATATTTTCTGCAGAACAAGAAAAACAGAAAAAATATTTTATTTTTGTTTTACATTTTCATCCATGACTATGAAATAGAATAGAATAGAATCTTTATGCATGTGCATGCATGGATATGCTTCATGTCTCTGGAGAGTTGTGTGTGTGTGTATGCGTGGGTAAACCCAATTCCCCCTGAGACAGACCTCAGTAATCAATTCATGTGATTGTAGAGACTAAACTCTCCACCCAGAACCATGCAATGCATGATCTAGATCTAGAAATACTTCCTAATGTTTTCTTCTCTTCCACACAGAGACACATCACAGCTCTTGTGTACAACATAACCTTTTAGTCCGTCACAGATTTTGATGCATTTCACTCCTTTCAGATGTTTACTAGATATTTGTCCTACTTTTGTTTGTACTTTATATGTCAAAACAATGCATAGAATAGAGTAAGCATCTGAGAAAATACAGTGCCTATAGAAAATTATCATACTCTGTCAGGACACTTCTCAAATTACACTCTAAAAATGAAATTACACATTTCCAGCCTTTTCCACATTATTACTCTTAAAGTAGAAATGCTATTTTATAATCAGATTAAATATTATCCCTGGTTTGGATAAGTGATCAACTTCTTTTTACAGTAACCATTACAAACTTGCTCAGATACAAACTTCCAAAAACAGGCTTTTTGGCCTCCATCCAACATAAATTAATAGTTATTTTAAATATCTATGCATAAACATGGCTGTTGCTTGAGGATTCCACTATAAGTACAGTATGGTAATACAAATTATTCAGCCCAGTTTCACTTCTGCCAAACTGAAGCTGTTTGGTCCTTGAACAGGACCCTTATAAACCACAAATTTTTGGATTCTCAGTCTGCATTGGCTTTATAGGGTGGCTGCTAAATGCCTGTAAATCACCACGGTTGAAACTGTGCTTTCAAAATGGCTCCAATACAAGGATGTAGAACAGTGCAAGGCAGATGAAGGGAAAACAAAACATTTCAAGGTATTGGTCAGAGTATTATTAAGATGAGAAAATATTGTTATGGGGTATAATTATATAGCACCACCAACACCCTCTAGAGGCAGGAGGTTATTGATCAGGGAAGTCACCAAGTAACCAGTGACAACTTTTACAAGTCTTTATGGTTAGGCTTGGCCAACCTGTGCATGCAACAACAATGCCACAAGCTTTACACAAACCTTGCCTTGCAAGGTGGAAATGACTCTCACACACCTTAGCCCCTGTGATCCTAATGAGTCATATTTGACAGGGAGGGTCAAGGACTCTCTGCACCACTTCTTTAATGCCTGGAAATTCCCATCAACTTCTAGAAGTGAATTATCCTTTCTTATGAGAGGTGAATGTCTCTAAGAACCAAGAAGTCCAGTTACCTTCAACAGGATTATACCCAAGAAAAACTAAACACAATACATACACCACCCAAAACATACCAAACCTTTTGCTAAGCATGATACTGGGAACACAGTGGTGTTGCTTTTCTTCATTGAGAATGTATGCTGCCGATAATTGTTTAAGGAAAATTCCACAGCCCTGTACTACACAGCTGGAGACATGAAAAAAAAAACATGAAAAATGCAGAGGATAAAGGCGAATGTTTTTGACCTAAATCTGAAAGAAAACCTGTGCACAGTCTAACCAGAAAATTTGACGAAACTCAAACAATGAAGAATGGGCAAATATTCTCAAATCTATGTAAGCACAGCTTGTAGTGATATAGCAAATAGACTGATGGCTGTAATTAAATTAAAAAAAAATCACTCAAAGTATTAAATCAGGGTTGGTAAATTTTCCAAAATTAATACTCTAATTGTTAATGCTTTAGTATACCCAGAACATTTCCCATAATACTGTAAATAAACGTGAGAAAGACAGATAAATTGATTTTCATTTAGGTTATAAAAGTATTATGATTCAAATGGGTATTAGTATTTGAACTTATCAGAACTTTGAGGGGAAAAATGAGACCGGAAACGCATATAATCTTTGGTTATAAAGAGATACAGGCTATACATTGTGACTTTGAGTAAGTCAAAAAACAGAATGTGAATAAATAGAAACTAATAAGTGAGAAAGTGTTTGCATGGAAAATGAAAAACAGGCAAAATACCACAGATTTCTAAGGATTAAGCTCTGCTATTTGGATGCAGTTTGGCTTGTAATTTTTAAATGTGATGACTTCCACTCACATTGCAAAGTGCCACACATACACATTCATGGGACAAAAAAAGTCATTTTTGTTCACGCCAAAAAATGAAAAGCCCATAAAACAACAAACCTTCCTTCCTGACAGTGTTCAAATTTGAGTGTGGCACTCTGTTTAATGCATAAAACATGGGCTACGAAAATGTGTGGTTGTTCTAATAAACAGCACTTCTCTACAGTATCTACCCACTTACCTATGTGTATGACTTAATAACCGGCACTATTCGATGCCTACTAAAGCAGAAAATTTGTACTTCAAAGGTCCCCTCGAATAACTAATGTGTTGATACACAAGGTGTGAATAGTAGGTGTAAACTACAATATTTTTGTGTTTATGGGTAAAATCCACAGAGACTTTTAAACTGATCTATATTAATATTTTATTTTCAGTGTTGATCTTTCATACATTTTCATTATAACACTTAAACAATGTGCACAAAAAACGTGAATTTTACATTACAATAAATCTCATCAAAAAATACAGTTTCTATATACAGTCAGGGATAAACAAGCCCATTTGGAAATTGTGTGTCATATTGATAAGCAATGTATTTTTTTTTTTCAATTTTTTTCAAAATTGTGATGGTGAAATATATGTAATCTTTATCAAAAACACCCACCAAACACTTTATTACCAATACATACTAATGACGAGATCTTAAAACAGCCTCAGTTCTTTTTGTGGCACGGATTCCCCAGGATGCTGGACTCGTTCTTGAGATTGTGTGTTCACATGATTAGGTCTCAAAGTCCCTGCAGATTTTTCAGGTGTAAACTCATGCTGCAAATCTCCCATTCCATCACACCCAAAGGTGTTCTATTAGATTAGATCCGGCGACTGGGAAGGCCACAGAAGAACCCATTGACATTGACATGTTCATAAAATCTTCTTTGTGATGAATCTTCTTTGTGATTAGTGCAGTATAAGACTGAAGGTAGTCATTAGAAGATTTGTGTATGGTGATGGACATTCAAATGGGCTCGTTGGTCACTTTATTAAGCAACCCTGTTCAGCTGTTCCTTAATGCAAATATCTAATTAGTCATTCACTTCAGATAGACATGGTCAATACAACCTGCTGATTTTCAAACCAAGCATCAGAATAAAGTGACTTAAACATGGCATGGTTGTTGGTGCTGGACGGGCTAGTCTGCGCATCCAGACAATGTTTTAATCTAGCCATCTCTAGGGTTAACAAAAAACGGTTCAAATAAGAGAATATATCCAGTGAGTGAAATATTGTGGTTCTTTGTACCACAATACCTTGTTGACTCCAGATGTCAAAGGTGAATGATCAGAATGGCTCGAGCTAATTAAATCATAAATCGCTCATTATAACTATCTCTGAATGCACAACATGTTGAACCCTGACACATGGGCTACAGTAGACTACACCGAGTACCACTCCTGCCAGCTACGAACAAGCAACTGACGTAACAAATAACACAGACTCACATAAATTGCACTATAGAAGACTGGAAAAATGTTGCCTGGTCTGACAAGTCAATTGAAATTTGACGTGAACAACCATTAAGCTTGGTGGTGTACTATTTTCTTAGTACACTGGGTTTCTGAATATCAACTGAGCATTGTTTAACTGTCACAGCCCGAGTGCTGTTGCTGACCATGTCCATACCTTTATGACCACAACATGCCCATCTTCTACAAGTCATGTCACAAACCTAAAATTATCTCAGACTGGTTTCTTGACATGATTACAGTACTTAAATGGCCTTCACCATCACCAGTTCGCAATCCAGTACAGCATATTGGGTGTTGGGGTATGCAGGAAAGAGAATTTAAACAGGTACAGCTGTAACGCTCTGACAATCAGTCATAGGGGCACAACTGTGCATAACAAGTAAGCCAGTTAAACATTAAATATATTAAGTTCCTTATCATTAAAGTGGGCATCACATTGCCATGGATTACAAATAAAGAACAAAAAACACAAGATGTTTTTTTTAATAATTAATTTAATCAAATTTTATTCATGTAAATCTAATGGTTGCCTTTGTACTTTTGGTAGGTTATACAGTTATAAGTGACTAAACAAAGCATATACTGTAGCTATGTTGTACCACATTTGTCTGCAATGTGGCTTGCTGAAAGTATTTGTTCATTTTCAGCAGTAAAAGTTGAAAGAAACTTGCTGACTTAAAGCTTTAGCCAAAAGCTTTTGTAACGATCATGGCATTATGGGAAATGTAGTTCCTGCAGAAAATCTGAACTGCATGTCCTGTAGTTATGGTGAGCAATACAGGATAAAAACCTTTTTACCGCACTCATTTTATGGGGCACAGCAACATTTTATGGGACAAATGCCCTTGGAAAGTGGGTGTGGTTAATCTGGACTAAAAACACTAAAATGGATCCACAAGCAAAATGGCATAGCACTCTCAATCTCTCAAACTTAAGTAGCAAAATCTATTTTACTTTTGAATATACTTGAAATCAGTGCCTTAGTAATATCAGTTCCAAACTGATATTACTTCAAACCCTCTCACAGTATTAAGTTCACAGCTTAATAAAATATTTGGACTTTTTTCTTCCTAACACTTCTCTTCTGGTCTGGCTCTAAGCACAACACTCTTTCTTTAAAATAACTTACAGGATCACTTCCTTAACTGCTGTGATCTGATTTTCCCTGTTATCTCTCTCACTGTTATCATCTATCCCTCCCTTTCATCCTCCAAAACTCTAACTCTTTGGCTTTCAGTTTCCCTCTTTTTCTTATTCACTATGCTGGCAATGCATCTCCAGCTTTTTATTAAGTCTTTTATTTAGACTTCATTATCATACATTGCTTTTATTCATTGTTTTCACTTCTACACTTTTCAACATAATCTATCTCACACGTAATTAGTACCATTTACCAGCAGCATCTCATAACAATAATGTGCCTTGTCTAGCTTCAGCAGAGTTTAAAGTATCAGCCAGCTGCTGCCTGTTAACACCAAATGCCACTTGTTAATACCTTGTAACACCTCAAAGTCTCTTTGAGATGCAAACAGAATTACAGTAAAATATGTAAACAAAATAAAAAACATATTTGAACAAAAATGGCTTCTTCGGACAAAAGTAGTGTGGCCCCCCCAAACAAGTTTAAGGGGAAGTCACACTACACACTTGCCACTGTAGCCTGCTTTTTTCTTGAATTAATACTGCATACATATTCCAATGTTTTATCCAATTGTGTATCGTTACAACATATATATTTTGGGAAGTTAAACGTGGAATTCGAATATAGATACACTCGGGTGTTACATTACATATTTCAGGCATGCAGTTACACACATTTCCTACTTGTTCTTAATTAGGTGTGTAGTTACACTCGTGCAACATGCAGTTTTTGGGTTATGAGACGTATAACCTCTGATCCTGTGCAAAACAGGCAATACAAGTTGTACAAGTAATAATTTAGGTATGTATTTATATGCAATACACTACTACAGACATAAAGTACTGCGTGCTGTAATTTTATTCCGTTGTTACATGCAGGTAAGGAATCTATTATATGTATTTAAACTCTAAACACGTTTAGATATACATATCTAACCGCATTGTGTAATTAGTATCCTTACAATATTTACTACATAAATCATCTTTAATCATGCATCGTACTTGATAAGTGCAATATTTGGATACTATGCCATATTACAGTTATTACTGTGTTATTACCATGTTGTTACTATGCTATTACCACATTAATGAACTATTAACTAGCTATACCATTGCAACACAGTACACTGAATTAATAGATCATTTTTTTTGTAAAATCCTTGCTTATTAACCCATTGTAACTGTGTTATTACCATGTTGTGACAGTGTATTAATAATTTCTAACAGTTAGTTCCTAGTACAATCCCTGCTTATTACCATGTTGTTACTGTGCTATTAACAACTGGTACGTTGCAATACCACTCTTACAGTTACTTTTAGTATAATCTCTGCTTCCATTTCTTCTTGGATTCCACTAAATGTGTTTGAACTACTCTCAAATGCTACACAAGCTGCACCAGTCTACTTCAGACTGAGCAACATTTTTGTGACTAGCATGAGGACTCACCAGTGCTAATGTTACACTAATGGTCATCCATCATCATTAACCCATGGGCCAAGAGCTATCAGTGCCATCCGGTGTCTGGATTTAAACCAGTCTCTGCTGCCACTGTTCAGGCCTGAGTGTACTGCCACAGCCTGATCATTTACCGATACTTTGTCCCCTTAGTTCCTCTCAAGATTTTTTCCTTATTGTCACCTTGAATTTGTCGTTGACACTGTTGCCTCTGACTTGTTTTAGACTTTGGTGGCTCTAGGGACCAGTAGGTAAGCTGTATCAGTTGCATGTTGCTCTGGGTAAAAGAGCTGGCTAAATGACCTATATCCTGTAATGCTGATTTCAGACAAACTGTTGACATAACAAACAAACTAAAAACTTTACAAATAAACTGCAGTTTAACTTATAAACAGCAATTTAGAGCTGATACAATCTTATTCAGTAAAATCTAAGTAACTGAGGGTTAAAAGCACCGCTTAATGTGAATGCTAATGATTTAGATTAAACATAATAGCCACAGCAACAAAAGGCACAAACAAATAATTAAAAAAAAAAACCTTCCTCAGCCCACGACAAGCCTCAGCACATCCCACTCCACCCTTTTATTACAGTCACAGTAGGTCCTGCAAATCTAACCACTCTGTTCTGCACTCTTTAGCCTAATGAAGTTTCAATCTACCATTAAATGCTTAATGGTTCATTCTTGCTGTTATGATTGGTGCTGTACAGCAGAGGCAAGAAAGCTACCACTGTGCTCTATTAAATAAAAACCCCAGAATGCACTGTAGTGTCAAAACATTATCTGCAAGGAGGTATCAAGGACAAGGGGACTGAGAAAATTAAGAAGCCATGCAGACATACTGATTATTTGGGCCATGCTTACTATCATAAGTGAAAATCAGGCCACGGGCATTTAGACATGGATAATTTACAACGTGATCTATTACTGATTAATGCATGTGCTTCTGTCAACAAATGGGTCTATCGGGTTTTTGGCACAATGTTTGCTACTAGGGATTTTTAAAGCTTCTCAAGCTACTACACAGTGGCGACATGTCACTGGATAAAATGTGTGTGGTAGAGCTTGTGACGCTTCATATGGCATTAAAGAACAGAAGACGAAATAAAAAGGTATGGTTACTGTTAGGCCTCAAGCAGGATAACACGTCATCTTTACGTATTTTAGTGTGCTAGATTCAAAAATCACATCCGTTTCTTTCAGTCACGTCCAGTAAAATTATTATTCATATATGTTAAATATTCAAAATGATAATTAATGTGCAGAAAAATGAACTTGTCAGGAATCCTGATTCCGTCTCTCTCTCTCTCCCTCGTTCGCTTAGCCCCTCCTTCTAATTACCTCCTCTCTCC
>JAUZST010007521.1:0-14126 GCA_034779995.1 Parotocinclus haroldoi | reverse complement strand
CACGTTTTTTGTGCATCTTTAGCTTCAAAGCTAATATGGAAGTACAGTGATTTTTAAGTAACAGAGGTAACTGTAGCTAGCAATGTAAACTGTGAAAACTGAGATGGCATTTGTCTGGATCTATCTGATAGCTGGTTAAAAATACTAAATCCTTGTGTGCTTAATAAAATGCAGCTTGTTACTAGTCTATTTAATAATATAAAATATTTTTTCGGTAAGTAAAAAAGATAAAAGCATTTGTTCTCTTGACCGTGTCCTTTAGTACAATCTAATCATTAATGTTTGAAATGAAAAGTAGTTGATCTCTCTCTCTTACCTCTTTTTAAATGACTTTAAGTCCAAAACAATCAACAGATTGTTTATTTGGCTTCTTTAACGTCGCTGTTGCTTTATCATTGTGCTACACACTAGAGGGTGACACGGGAGTGGATTTTCATTCATGTCCTATCCCACTCCCACAGAAAATAATCTTGTCCCATCCCAATCCCGGGTCAAAAAATATTCCTGTCCTGTCCCACTCCTGGTAAAATGACTCCCACTCCCAGCCCCGGATCTTTACATACTCAAGCTATGCTCCTGGAGTAAACATAATTATATATATCGAACTGGAGACACATATTGATCCATGTTTACCTCGCAGAAGGTTGATCTGAAGGTAACAAATCGTTTTTTTCTATCCCTTTTATCTTAAAATCTAAGGATAAATGGCAATAATAGATCCATAATAAATATTATACACTTGAGGTCCTGCTTTAATGTGAAATATTGGCACAGTGTCCTTATCCTTGGCACTCAATTTAGATCATTTCTTATCTAAATGGCCCTACGTAAATATATACAACCCCAAATCAGAAAAGGTTGGGGCGTTATGAAAAATCCAAATATAAAAAGTGCAGTACTTCTTGCATGAAGGCCTACTTTGACTTTTATATCAGTGCAGACAGCATGAACCCTGACTATTAAATATTTTCTCCCATCAGCTTCATTTTCTTTGTTAACAAACATCCATTCCTGCTTTTCAGGCCTGAAACACAGGGCAATTTAGAGCTAGTAATAACTAAATAAGGACGTGATTTTGAACATGATTTGGTACAAAAGCTTGTATTTTGTACCAAATCAAATTTTTTTTTGATGAGTAAAGATGGGTAGAGGATCTCAAGTGATCAACAAATGTGGGAGAAAACAATTGAAATGTTTAAAAATAATGCTCTTCAAAGAAATACTGGAAGGGATTTACATATTGCATATCATGATATGATTTACATATCAGTGTAACTTTTTCTGATTTGACTTGTTCGCTTTGTATTGTTGATAAATGAATGGCTGTCCCTGGGGGAAAAATGTAATTATAAGCAATGCACTTTTTCTGGATTACTGTATTCTTTACAGAACTGATAATCTCCTTAAGGACTTTGGCCAAACCCCTTACCGTGACAGACCCTGACAGATCTATCTACCTACCTACATATCTACCTACCTACCTACCAACCAACCAACCAACCAACCTAGCTACCTACCTAACTACCTACCCAGTATATTTACTTATCCTAAAGGAGAATTTACTTTTGTGTTTAGCTAGATATATGTTTGACTAGCTAGATAAATATCTCCCCTGCCATTAGACCTTGTTAAAATGACTTGACACAAAGAGTATCATATGATATGATGTTCCTTGCCAAAAACAAGCCATAGTCAGCCAGCTACATTTTTAACAATAGTGTTACTTATGCACTAAAAAGCACTGCTGCACCACAACTTAGCTACAAATTATCACTCTCTCACTTTCCATACTCACCAATCTCAATTCTGCATAGCAGAGTTTTCACACAACACAGGAACAATCCCTAGACAGGGCACCAGTCCATAACAGGGCATATGCACTTACACAAGTTTCTCTAACTGTACTGGTAGGGACTTTCATTAGTTTATTGTAGATTTAAACTCATACACAGGCAAGAGGTTTGAAAACTCATTAAAAACTAAAGAAAAACAACAACAGTTCGTAACTGAAAATTACTGACCTCCCTTTCAGTTTTATGTTCAACCATAGCAATTCATTGTTTATCCACGAGAGGGCGCATTTGTCTGATTAGGCTGCAGAACGGACCCTAGAGGTGATCTTATAAAAAAAGCAAATAGAAGTACCAAGTTGGCGCTACAGTAACGTTACAGTTAGAGCTGTAAGCTCAGACATTGCTCTGTCCAGCAGCTGACTCTTAACACTGAACCATCGGAGCTGAATGGTTTATCTTTACTTTTGAAGTACAGTGAACATTTTATATATGTATATATTACATGAGGGGAAATTACTGGCATTCCTAAGATATATTTTATAATGACACACATGCAAAAATCATTTGTCATCCATGATCTTAAGATCACGTTATGAATGAATGGTTATAGATCATGGAAGTCTGTTGAAATTAACATCAAGCAAATAAGAGTTTTAAAAAAGTTGAAAAACATGTAATTATAAAAGTCATGTTTCTTAAAAATGTGGACGTATGAGCCTATTGCATACTGCATACTGTGATGATGGCAAGATGCTTTGAATCAGAAAACTTTGGAACAACATTTACTTTGACTTTTTTAATTGCTATTTCATGTTTTTTTCCTCATTAAATTCATTTTGTTTTTAATAAACACCCATTCTTGAATTTCAGGCCTTCACTAAATTCCCCCCAAAAAATTCAACAGTGACAATTTAGGGCTGGTAATAAGGTTAAAAAAACACCAACAACTAACTAATGAAGCACTTTCAAACATGTGTCAACAGGCGATTGTACTCGACTCGGTACAAAATTATTATACATGAAAGCCTGAGTCTTTGAAGATCAAAAATTGACGTTTTTGTCAATTTATATATCCATTATCTTCTGCTTAATCCACATGGGGTCACAAGCCAGGTGGAAAAATATTAACCAGAAAAAAACTTGAAATACCTTGGTTTCATACTGTCTGCAATTAAATGAAAGTAAATGTTTATTTTTTTATTTCCAATTCCATAATGTCCAAACTATTTGGTATTGGGTTTGCAGAAAGGACTCAAGGATACCAGCGGTCTGGTTGAATAATGCGCTTCCAAATTTCAAAAGTCACTAGCAGATCATACTTCCACGACTTAAAACCTGGAAATAAACTGAAATGTTCTTTTATTCCAGCTACTATTGATGCGTGAAATTGCGCCACGTTACCAGTAGAGGGCGCATTATTAAGTGGCACGGGGCAATCTTTGCACTCTGTTATCTGATTAATTGTAGCCGTTTTCTTTACTTGGTCAACACAGCAATACAAATGACATCACAGTGTGGGCAGTAATGATGATACCTTATAATAATATATATCAATATATCGTATCAATCATCTAAGCTTACTATGCAGTGACGAATTACACACATAATACTCACAGACTCGACGAACTGTTGTATTACAAAGGGAAATTAAATAACTGGAAATAAATATATTTGTTATCATTTAGCTATGGTGTCGCTTTTCAAATCGGACTGTGCTCTAGATTGCCCCCCACCCCCTTCTGTCGCTCGCTCTCTCTTTTTCTCTCTTCAAACACACACACACACACACACACACACACACACACACACACACACACACACACACACACACACACACATACTGGAAGGTTTCCTCTGTGCGCTTTTTGTGAGCGCCAGTTCATTTCCAGCGCGGCATGAAAATGAGACGGACTCTCGCGCTTCTCTCTAGAGCAGGATGAACGCGTGTTTATTTTTCGGAGGACAAGCACCTCTGGAAGTTGAACTTAGCAGCATGGGAGCAGTTTATCTTGCACGGCACTTCGGTTTGTTTTTGCTTCTGTTAAACACCGGCCAAAGCTCCGGACTTCTTCAGCACGCCGGTAAGAACCCTGGTTATTACTTATTGCTTTGTTTACGTGCGCCTCTTTCCATTCGCGTGCACTTAGTTACAAAGCACGCGCGCATATGCCCATTCATTCGTGTTACATAGGATATTGGACATAGTGCTTATTAAAACGACCAGAGTCGTTTTGTTTTGGCAGACCCAACCGGCCACAATTTGTTTTTATTTCTGCTTGTCGTCTAAAGAAATATTTCTACTGCAGATATGGACCCGTGTGCTGTGGGAAGCGACGCCTGTCACATTGACGCCATTTGTCAAAACACTCCGACTTCTTACAAGTGTACATGTAGACCCGGCTTTAAAGGTGATGGGATGCATTGCGAAGGTAGGGATGCTCTGCTCTGTTTTGGCCTGTATAGCAGTTTAGTTCTGAGGTTATTCAAATGAACACTGTCAGTCTTACATTTGAACTCTCACAGTGTTCATTTTGGTAGATGCGTCTTTACAGGTCGCCCAACGATACAGGCATTGGAAGTAACATTTCTAATTAACACACAATTGCTTGGGTATAAGGTTTGTATTACTTGTAAGTCTCTGAATGACCAAATGTAACTGCAAATTATAGTCACATATGAGGATTCTGGTTTGTTTGGTCTCAAAATATGATGTGTTACTTGCCTGAACACTTTAATACAAATAACAAAGGTGAACATCAGTTGAAACTGTGTCTGTACATAGCACAGTGACCAAATGTTTTATTTTGCAGGTTTGCAGCATGTGGGGTTTCAGCATATTGATTAAAAAGAATAATTTGTGAGTCCTGTTCATAATAGTTGCTCTGTGCCTGAATTGAAATGAAGGCAATGGCAATTTAAGTACCAATGAGTGATGCCTGTCAGTCTCATGCTATAAATGGACCTTGGTTTTGTGGCAGAAACTTTCACCTGACTATTGTCTGTTGTGTTTAGTAAAAAGGTAAAAAAAAAAAATGTGTATATGACAGCAACACTTGCTATTGACATGTCAAAAGGTGATCTAGGTCATGGGCAATAAAACTGATATTGCATTGTTTAAAAGTAATTTTCTGTCAGCTGTCAGAATAAGTGCAAATCACAAGCCCTATATTAGTGACACTGAAGTACCTTTGTGTAAAGTTAAAGACTTCATGTAAACAGGGTTGTTGTATAACCAGGACAGCCTATAATAAATGGAGTATTGCTCAAAAAAACTTTTCTTAAAATGGGAGAACATCTGTAATGAAAAAACATCAGCACAGAGAATTAACTCTTAAACAGGCAGTACACACTGCATCTGTTACAAAAGTGTGCCTTTTGTTTAAGTGCCTTTTATATTTAATGGCAGTTTGAGTGTTTTTATTCTGAATGTTTAGGGATGTTGAGTCAGAGCTCATCCATAAGTGACCTGTTTCTTATTCTCTAGACATTGATGAATGTGATTCTGTATACAATGGTGGATGCGTTCACGAGTGCAATAACATACCAGGCAATTACCGTTGCACTTGCTATGATGGATTTAATTTGGGCCACGATGGACACAACTGTCTTGGTAAGAAGAAATTGTCATTTTTATATCAATAGTAGTAGTTGAATAATTGGTGTACAATGTTCAACAAGATAAGGCTCTTCTTCAGCTCAAATCAATCCAGTTCCTTTAGTACGTTGGGTACTTGTATACGTTACTCTTTTGTTATGCTATGTCTAATGTTTTATCAGTGTATGCATTGTATGTTGTTCGTTTAATGATCGTTTTAAATTGTCCGTGAGTGGTTAATTGTAACAATTCAATACAGGAGTTTAAACATTTCCAATTTTGTATTATACTGTTGAACAGCTCTCCTGGGATCCCACGATTTTATAGATATACTATGTTTTACATTTAGATGTTGATGAGTGCATTTTCAACAACGGTGGCTGTCAGCATATGTGTGTCAATACCATGGGTAGTTATGAATGCCGCTGCAAAGATGGCTTCTTCTTGAGTGACAATCAGCACACATGCATCCATCGCTCTGTGGGTGAGTACCTTCACACTTCCTTAAGGGTACTTGACACCATGTCAGCTTCATGTACTGGGTCTTTGTGAGCTGGTGATTAGGGGTATATTCTTGTTGGGCAATCTGTTTGACCCCCAGAGTGCTGTTTGTTTCACTAGTGTGACACCAGGTCCGTACTGAACTGTGCTCAAGCCAGCCTAGTATACAAGTAGTGTGATTACTGACCTGACTCGAGCGCTGAAAAAACACACAAAGTAAATACAACCATAAATAAAAGTCAATTGTGGTGTCTTCTCCACCACAAACTGTACTACAGTGAAGATGTGAGCATGATTGGGCCCAGAACACAGAAGAAGTGTGAACCGATAATGGATCGTGGACCGTGGACAGTCATGCTCTGGCACAATACAAGACAAACAGAGTTAGCGTGAGTACGCCTGGGTCATGATTTTGATTTGCATTTAGTCATTTGACAGATGTTCTTATCTAGAGTGACTTACAAAACATGCCATCATTTGAAGGAGCCACAAGTGCAAGTACCTGATGATCTAGACATATTTATAACCAGTCAAACTAACAGCTTGAGGTCAAGTAGACAAATACAGCGGTACCTTGGCTCTCTGCAGCAATTTGTTTCCAAAGTTTTGATGAGAACTGAAAATGAAGAGTACCAAGCAAACAATGTAAACTGACTTTTTTTGTTTAACAAATGCATCATTTGTTAAATGTTTCATGACATGAGGAGGTTGACGAGTGTTTGGCAGTGTGGTCTGTAGTTCATATAGTACAGCCTTTGATATGTAATGATAAGCTAATGTTTAAAACACAATCATTTTGTAACAAAGTGTTGAGAATGAGAACAAATTAGAAACATCTAGTGCTATCTGTGAGTAATGGATATAAAATAAAAAGTAAAGCACTTACTCTATTGGTGAACTCCAGGGTGCTAGCATAGCTGCTAATGCTAACTGCAGCCTGTTTGACTGTCACTAGTAACGGGTTTACTAGCTGGTTGAATGTCACTACTAACCAGAATACATTACTATATATGTAGTAGTAACGAAGAACATGATAAGCACAGGAAAGATCTTGAACAACAACTATTGTGAATCTGAATCACATTTTCTAGTCAAAATGCATAGAGAACTGAGATAAATGAAGTGGTCGAGAACCAAGGTACAAAAAGGGAGGCAGATACAGACAGATTATTGTTTAACAGGTATTGTTTAAAGGTGTGAGTCTTGAAGCTTTTAAAGAAGAAAGAAGGCCATGGGCCTATATGACTGTTGTAGGAAGCTCATTTCACCAATGAGGAGCCAGGATGCTGAAACACTGACTGGCTTTGCAGCAGTGTCCCTGTTTCAGAGACGGATGTACTAGGTGCCCTGAAGCTGATGATTTGAGTTGGTGTGCAGGTGTTTGTAGCGTGCAGTCCTGAACGAAAAAATGTAAATAAGCAGAATATTTTGAGGTCTGAAAAGCCAAGAGCTTGATCCTACCTGCAGAATGACTGAGTGAGAAAACCTTTGGATTGTAATGCAGATGGACAGCAGCATTCTGAATGCCCGTAGTAGAGCAATGAACTATGAAAACCAACAAGCAAAACATTCTGATGGTTAGTGATGTAAGTAATTGTATTGCTGTTGTCCAAATTCATACTGAGATCCATTGCCATGTCTTTTTGATTCAGAGACCCAGTGTTGGATCTTTTCTTGGAGAAATATTAGTTCAGCATTGCAAAGGTTGAGGATCAGAAGATATTTTACCATTCAGGGAGAGATCAGAAAGGCAGTCAGATAGCTGTTTTGAGATGTGCATGGTGAGAATGAAAGTGAGTGAGTTTATGACATAAGGGCTTAATGACCAAGACAAATGATGTGTTGGAGTATAGGAAGAAAAGGAATTGACCAAGAACTTGTCCATGTGGATCTCTCATATTAGTCTTATGAGGTGATGAAAGTAAACCTTGTCATGCTATGTGGTAGGATGGATTTAGTAAGTATGAGGAGAACAAAGCAAGTGCAAACTCCCAAATGACCAAAGTAGCAAGAGTGGAGATGAGAGTGTAAAGATTCCCAATGTCAAAAGCAGCAGACAGATCCAGAAGGATAACTGCTGAAGACATTGTGTTTTCCTTGTGTTTATCAAGTACTACAGTTACTGTAAGAGAGTAGACTTTGTAGAATAACTCACCTCATAACCAGATTGATTGATATCATGGACGTTTGTAGTTGGACATGTCAGCTAGGTTGAATGATAGCTTCTTCAGTAGAGGTCAGGCCATGTTTCTGACCCTTTACTTAACAACTCTCATAACTCGTACCTTTTGAATAAAATTTTTAAATGTTTTAAATTTTTAAGATTTTGTCTACAGAGCAGTTTTTCTCTTCAGATTTGAGATAAAATCAGCATAACTTCATATAAAATACATGGTTCAAATGTGTAATACTGAATTGACTGATATCAGTGGCTCTGGAAAAAAAAACACGACACAGTGCCAATAAAAACAGCAACTTTTGTGTCAGAGTGCATGTTGAGCTTTCTCAAGAAGGTTGAATGAGAAACTCGGATCATTCATGATAAAGTTGAATTAATCAAAGAAAAGACTGGGGATTCATTATTTTTCCATGCACATGAATTTAGGATGACAAATTTGAAATTTGGACATCCTTCTCCAGTTCATTATTCAGATCCTCCAAAGGCCTCATGCTGTGGGAAACTGAGTCCCATGTTATGCAAAACAAAATGAGTCAGTAACTACAACACTCAGCCCATGGGGGCCTGGGTCTTAGATGGGAATAAAGCACCTTTTTATGCGTCTGTAGCTTATTGTTGCTATCCCACTTCCCCCACAAAACCCCCAACCCCTCTGTAAAACCAAATGAAGTTTCCAAGCCCTTCCACCCCATTGGGTTTCTCTTAGCCTCTTTCACACTCAAAACCCAGATAATTACCACATTACCTTTATCAGTGATGTCCCGGTTTTGTGTCTTTTAGACATGCAGCTTTAAAACGGTAATTTACGTTGTTGCATCCTTTTACACACTTTTTCACAGACATAATATACAAAAGATTGATTATATTTTTTATTAGCTGTGTCCCCTTTATACTTAAACATTGTAGTTACCATAGTAATTCATGAGTAATTCACTAGTAAATGTTTTTTTGCGTTACATATAGCATATTATTAGAAGTACTTTTCCAGAAGCACATTTTGTTCAGGATTAGTTTAGTTTGGTGGCGTGGGGTAATTTGGTTATGCTGGAGGAACCAATATCTGATGTTAGTATTTCTGGTTAGCTGTAAATACTGTTATTCTAATGCCACTTCATGATGTACTTTTCTCTACTGTACTCTGGCCTAAACCACCTCTGACCTCAGTGTTTTCCAATAACGATTAAGACGTGCGGACTGTCATTAACTTTTTTCAACAGTTACACAACCTAAACTCCAACAAGTGTTAAAGTTAGGAACATGAAGACAGGAAAATCCAAGCATTTAGTAATATCAAAATTAAGAAAAAGGCAAGAACATAGCAAATACTTACATTTACCAGATGCACTTATCCACAGCAACTTACACAGTCTTACAATTCAAGCAATTGTGGGTTAAGGACCTTGCTTAAGGGCCCAACTGTGGCAGCTTTTGGCAGAGGCAGGATTTGAACCTGGACCACCAGGTCCAGATTCCACTACCTTAACCACTAGGCTACCGCAGTACTTACAAATTCTGAATTTTTTCAAAGATTCAACTTTTCACTCAAATTGATATACCGATTAAAAAAACATTCTAAGCCAGACCATCGTAACATGGGGAGAACTTGGACTGCATTTACAGAAAAAACACAGCTTCTGTGGGTGTACTCCGTGTGCCAGTAACATACACCAATATTATAATAACATGATATTATAATCATTTGATTAATTGAGATAAGCGGGGTTTGTTTTTGACTGTAAAAACCTGTGCCATACTCAATAGGCAGATAGTCCAGTGACATGATTTAATGGGAGCAACTGAAAGAGGCTTATATTTTATACTAATTCAACTTATTTACCTATGTCTTTGACACATCAACGTACTAATGTTTTCATCACCAGCCTTAGAAGATGGTTTCCCTGGTAGAAGTGCACGTGTGTAAAGGGATTTGCTAAATCTTCCCATCAAGGTTTAGTACCAATGGGAAAAGCTGACCTGCTAAACTTGCATGGAGTTCTGCTAATAATAATGGATCATCAGATGCAGCACTCAAATATAAATAAGTGACAATGGATTTAAAAGGTGTCACACGTGTAAAGAGACAGATTGATCAGGATAGTTTTGCACATACTTGTTAATTAGACAGTTATTTATATCAATGGAAGAGTTGCAGGCACTGAAAAAGAGTAAGTCTAAATGTGTGTGCTGAGTTTGTTGATAAGGAAATTATGAGCCAAACACTATTGAATGGCATTTGTGACATGATGTGAAAGCACAGAATTATATTTTAAAAAAAATAAGAGATCAAGGTGCAAGGATATGTGAAAAAAATGTAAAATATGGGCTGAAATGTATGTGCCTGTGTTCACTGGAGCTAGGCGCCCCACAGCAGAAAAAAGGGAATAAATACATTATATCCATATATTATATACCAAATGTAATTGTAGAACTCTAAATTGCACCTATATGCTAAGTGGAGCTGATAAAATGGACAATAAGCATAGAAACCGTGCAAGGCGTGTTCACATGCTTGGATAGAATGTATGACTACAACCCCAAAGCTGGGACAGTAGGAAAATAGAGATTCAAAAAGAAAATCTGTGTCTTTACTTTGACTTTTATTTCACTGCAGACAGTCTGGACCTGACAGTTTTCATGTTTGTGTAGTAAACTTCATTTCATTTGTTAATAAACATTTGTTCCTGACCTGTCCACAAAGATACAATGATGACTCCCATATATATTTAAATACCATATATTTCCTTTAAAGGAAATATCTTTCTGGCTGTATCATCTAATGTGACAGCTAACTGTTTCTCTACCTTGCAGGAGGCCTGAGCTGCATGAATAAAGAGCATGGCTGTGCCCACATCTGCAGGGAGACACCCAAAGGTGGAGTGTCCTGCGAGTGCCGTCCGGGGTTTGAGCTGGCCAAGAACCAGCGTGGCTGCATCCGTATGTGTCCACTGCAGTCTTTACTGGTTTTTATTTTACATTTTTTGTGTGCCATGTGTATGGATAAGAAAATATTTCTATTTGAAACATGTTTGAAACAGTTTTAGTATGGTGTTCCTTTCGGTTGCTATGATTAAACTGGACAATATTTCTTACTAAAGTAATTTCTGTAAAAAAAAACAAACCGTATAATTATGATAGAAAATGACAATCAATGATTTGAACTTTCAGATTTACTGTTCCCTGTAGCAACAGGGAGAAACATAAATATAAACTGATTAGATTTAATCAATTTAAACTTTATTGCTTTTAATTCCAAAATGTTGCTGGCACACTGTGTAATATATATTAATATTAATATTTTATAGTGAGCTTAAAAAGTTTGGTAGCTGATTTTGATGTGTGCTTAGCATCAGGTATGCACAACAACAACAATAGCAACACAATAATGGTCAACCACAATTGATGGATTCTGATTGCCCTGATAATGCTTTTCCATTGTTTCAATATTCTGTTAAAACTTTTCACCATCTTATTCACTGACTGTGTTAAGATAAAGATAGGATAGCAATAAAGAATGCAGAAAATTAATATTCATTGATATTCACCCTTTATGGCTTTGTATGCTTAAAATATATTGTCATGTTGTCAGCTCAATGTAATTTAGCTTTTTTCGTGCGCAGAAGTTGCCAAGAAAATTCTAGACAACATCCTTTAATTTCTGCCATGCTATATTCTCTGGTCCCACTAGTGGATCATTGAACCCCCTGTTATTTCTGAACCAACAAAAATACTACCTTAATCTTGACATAATTAAGTATTGGAAACATCAAATAGTAAAATCCATTACCTTCTTTAATGAAATTAATTCAATTCAATTTTATTTATATAGCGCTTTTTACAACGCAACATTGTCTCAAAGCAGCTTTACAGTAATACATTATCTAAATGTACTACACCTGTAATTATTTACATGTCTTCCTGACGCAGAACTGCATTCAGGAAATTGAAGGAATCCTAAATTTATGTTTAGGTGCGTTTATTTTGTCAGTTTGAGCGTTTTTCAACATTTTTACAAAACAGAATTGAATCAAGTAAGACAATACAGAGATATGTATTTCTGTTATTTAATCCATGTTAATTGGTGTTAAATGATCAATATTTTCTAAAAATGGACACAGTAAAGCAATGTTTTGACTCATATTTTTAGGACATTCTGGGGATTCTGTGTTTTGCTCCATCTGCTAGTTTGGGGGACACGACTATGTATATTCAATAGCTCCACCAATGCAACAGCATTATGATGAGTCGACTTGCAAAATGGTCGTTCATTTACAGATGGAGCTACATCACATCACCTACACTTTTAATGTAGTAAAGTTTTTTTTAATGTGGATCATTACTAATATACAAGTTATAGTTTCACTGCTTGATTCTCTTTTCCTTGTTTCTGCCCAGCAGGTTGCTTACATATTACCATAGCGACATTGTATTTTTATGCCATTTAAATATAAAGGGTATTTTGGTATTGGGCTTATGATCTGTTATCTAAGAATAGATCTGCTACTTTTGTTTCTTGGAAAAATGCATTAACAGACCGTATATTATGAACAACATGGAACATCAGCCAGATATAACAGAGAATTTATGAACAAATGTTGACCAGGTTATATAAATACAGGTTAGAGAGGTAAACAAAGCAGCTATTACTTAGAATAGTGCAGGCACATGTATGAATGCAATATAATAATCCTTACAGGTGTAACCCAGCTGATAAGTAGGGTTAGAAAAAAATAAACAGACCCAGAAATAATAATTGACCAAAATCATTATATAGATAACGTTCATAGAAGTTTCAGTTAGGTACCTTTATTTGGGAAGACTGATGTCTTGCAATGCACTCTTAATTGATTCCGTTTTGAAGAAAACGAGGAGAGAGATATTATTATATAGATATTATATTTATATGCATGTGAAATATTTAGTTGTTTTGCGTGAAAGTAAGGCATAATTACAGTAATGCACAGATGGAAGTTTTGAAAGATCTTTCAAAAAAATGTAACACTGCGGATGAAGTGCAAATTGCTTGTTTAAACAGTGTCTCGGTCAAGTTTTGGATACCGTGACTTGACAAACTCGACACTTTTTTTCGGATTTTGAAAGAAACTCTTCAGCCTCTTCACTACTTCAGCCAAAATGGCTCGTTTTATTTTCTCATATGTGTAAATGTATTTATATCCTGTTTCCTCATACAGCTGTATTACTAAAGTAACAAGTAACTTCACCCTGGTGTGTCTGCTTATTGCCTTGAACTTTGCTCCTCACGAACCTAGACGGGAGGTGCAATTACCCAAGAGTGGGTTACACAAATAAGCAGCAGAAAGTCATCTGCACAGACACAAGTAACTTAAAGTTAAAGAGTTATTATTATCTCTAGGCCAAACATGAGCTAATGAGCAAGCGATCACATTTGGGTGTCATGTATTCTTGGGAACACCACCCTTAGATGAAGCGTTATCAAAACTTTCCACAAATCTTTCCTAGCACATGCTAATTATAATGCTAGTAATAGTCCACAATGGAATCCCTGACTGGGTCTGCAATCTTAATAAAGTAGAGCATAGTGGTTTAATAAACAGTCCCGGTGACATGAAAAACCCTGAACAGGAGGTCAAGAGAATTGTTAAAACATACTACTCTAGACCTGTTGTGTTACGAACAGGTCTATGCTTGGAAACAGGAAAGTCAAAAGACCCTTGCCCGCTATTCCAGAGGCATAGTAGCAGAGTAAACATGAAAAGTGCAAAGATGCTGACTGTGACCTCTGGGGAATCACAATTGTGCAGTCAAACAGGAAATGTTTTCAAAGACGTGCTCTGGAACTCTGGGGGTCAACAACTGGAAAATTCCTAATCATTACAAATAGTATACCTGAGTGTAGTGCTGTACAAATGCTGGCTTTATGGTGGCATAAACACAACTTCCCCCATAGGCAATATATGGTGAAGTTATATTTCCAATGTCAGGATATTAGGTTTTATAAACTGAAGATGTTAGGGTTCGCACTGCGAGCCCTTTTTACTTTGTTCGCCGCGGTCAGTTATTTTACCCCGATCCCTTAGTG
>JAUZST010007520.1:0-14126 GCA_034779995.1 Parotocinclus haroldoi | reverse complement strand
TAAGCAACATTAGTTCTTGTTTGTACGTTCGCTATACGTGTAAATCACACAATAAAGGTTTAATAAACATTTAATATTTTACATAAATTATAGCACTTCCCGTCTTGTTACATAGAGCATGTTCGTTTAATCGGACCAGTCGGTTATTACGACCAAAACGATCGTATCCCGCTGTGGTCCCATTAACCGGATATAACTGTATTTCCAAGCACTCAACACTCCTGTGTGTTTATCTTTGGCATAAGTTTAACAGCTCTTCACCCACAGAGGGGACAGGTGGGAGTCTGTTTGGCAGGTTGACATGAGTGATTTTGTGGTTGGTGGGTATGTGTGCACCATACTCCTGTCTAGCCCTAAAAAAATAGTACAAAGTTGCTTTTTAATTTAAATAAATTAAGTTCTTCATAAGTCAGACTTTCTTCCTTCCCAAGCTTGGGAATGATGGTCAGAAATTGCGTTAGAATGTACATCTGTCTAATAAACAGGGTGGGAGGTTCTCAACCCTAAAGCTCTGATTCTTAAAAAGATCTCCCCACAGGGGAAATAATGGCACCAGGATGCCTCTTGGGAAGAAGACAAGCTGAGCTGATGGGTTGCACTGTGTAATATATTGCTTGGAAACCCTGGCATTCATGTGGATATTACCTGGACGCGTAACACTGACCTAAACATCATTACACACTAGATGGTTTTAATGGTTTGGCAGATCAGTGTATACATGCGTGAGAGACGTTAGCTTTGAAGCCTTAGTAAATGTGGCTGCTATTCAATACGGCCTATAATGCTAAATAACATTTTACAGCACTTTAAATATGCAGCTACAACATGAGAGTACTCAATTCACTTCTGTAACAACCATAAAAGAAGCCATGCTGTGATGTTAGATGCTGATTAGTACTCACTGTGAGCTGTCCTCGTTACTGATCCTCTTCAGCTCACGAATGTGCAGATTCCTCACTCGCTCCAAACGCTCCAACTCTGCCTGAATCTCTGCCTCCTCCTGTACACACACACGCCAACACAGATCTGGTTATACGTGCACATGTAGCCGCTTATGGTGAGGATACGGAAAGGCTCTGCACTGGATCTACATCCTTCACTGTATTTGAATCATTCTCAAGATAAAAATGCATGTGGGTACATTTCATTTCTTTAATGGAACAGCAAGATATGGTCTATCTTTGGTGCCCACAATTACAGCTGAAAACATTACAAGTAGAACACTGTAATTCATGTGTATGTGAGACCTTTTTAAGATGACCCAGTCTCAGTTTGAAGATTTCCTCCTGCTCGTGATACTCCGCTAAAGTCAACCTGTAAGAGAAACAAGGCATGAAAAAGAGGTTAGACTGAAACAATGCACGTTTCTCAGAGTTTCTATCTATAATAAAATACATACACTATATAGACAATAGTTAGTGGAAACCCAAAACAACTGCTACAGCAGCCTTTGTTGTTCTAAAGGGCTTTAAACTTCTGTTTAAAGTTCTGGAACATGACTGTGAAGTCAGCTTCTTATGTTAGACAATACGCCCTGGCTCACTTCTGGCATTACAGTGCATTTTGAATCAGATTTCTGATGGCGTTGGAGTTGGAGTTGAGGCCAAGGCAAGTCAGCCAAATTCTTAATCAATGTCAGCAAACTAATTCTCTATGGACTTTATTTAAAGACAGCAGGGCACAAAGTTAATTAACTGATTTCCTGAAAGCCAAAACCTATTCCTACCAAAAAAAATGGTAGGAATAGAAAGTCACTGACATATCAGTATAACCCAGCAGAGCTCAACAATTAGAAGGGTTACCCACCATACTTTTGTCTACATAGCACACTGTTCTGTGATGAACCAGTTTCAGCAAAACTATCACTATGAAAAAGCTAACTCAAGTACCAGTAGTTTTGAGAGCTCACAGATACTTCTGCTTTAACAATAACAATTGTGCATCTTTTGAAATGATGGTGATTTTTCTTACTACGACTCTCCAGCTCTGGCTCAGGAAGTCCACGACCATATTATTTGGACCGTTACTTCACTATTGCAAGTCAGAGTTTATTGTTTTCCAACTAAAAGCAGTGGGGTGTGGCACAGGGGCTAGAGTCATCACCTCACACCTTCATAGATCCTAGGTTCAATTTCCAGTCCAAGAAAATTGGCTTTTTACAGGAAGATCTCTTTTCATAGTGTAAGCATGCTGTAAACATCTGTATTTAGCAGACACTCTTTTTACGAGCGACTTATTATATAGTCATACAATAAATGTGATCCAGGCAACCTCAGGGTTAAGGGTCGTTTGGGATGCCTTGCTAGGTGGTGTTCCATTAATTAGCTACAATAATAACCGTTAATGGAAAGGATAGAAAACCAATCACCAGTGTGTGCGTGTGTGTGTGTGTGTGTCACATACAGGGTGGGCAGCATGGGTTTCACAAAGGGGTCGGCGTCTGCTCCGTTCACAGCTTTGGTCTTTCTGGGTTTGGACTCGCTGTAAGGCATTGGGCTTTGGGATGGGGGTGTGTTTGGGGGTTTGCGCTTTGCTAGAAGTTTTCGCTGCCTCTCGATATCTTCTCTCTGCTGGTTTACCCATTCCTGCTGCCTAGACAAACACCAAAACAGATTGTTTGCATCAGGTAGCTAATGAAGGATAAGAAAACAAGGACACCGAGCTAAACCACTGAGATATCGGTGTCTTACTTGACAAGGTTTTGGAAAGCGTATCCATCAGTCCACTGCTCTGTGTAAGATGCTCCGTGTCGCACTGTGGTAAAGTGACCGAGTCGCAGCCGATCCTGCATGCTCTTCTCCCGACAAGCTTGTTTCTCCTGTGTGCTCTTAAACAGACATGCGCGCATGCTTAAAATACAAATGTAATGCAGTTTGAAAAACCACAGTCATTAAAGACATTTCTCAGTGATGAAAAGAAGTCAAATAAATTGACTCAAGTTTTGGTATATATAAGTCACATTTACACATTTTAATATGTGGCTCCAATGCATCGCATACCTTCTCCTGAAATTCAAATATAAACGCACCTTGTTTATTTCCATTTTACTTAGCCTTATCTGGATACAATTCCGATAGTGATAGCAGCTGATTGATTAAAGTACTGACCACAAGGTCCAGGGTTCAGACTCCAGTTCTGCCAAGTTGCCGAAGTTTGGCCCTTGATCAAGACTTATTTCTTACACTGAAGGACTGTACCAGACTTTTTTGGCAAGACGTATCAAATGATGTAACGAATTACATAATATAAGTGTTAATTTCAGCTAAAGAAAGTAAGATCCATCAAAACACAGCTTTACTCCAAAATATACTTAAATAATATACTTAAATGACTTCTCAAAAATACATAATGAGGGTATTTCTCTGTATTATATTTCACTACTCGTCTGTCCTACCTTCTCAATCAGCAGTTTTTTGCTCATGGTAGTGCATTTGTTCAGGCGCTCTTTATATCGTTCCAGCAGCTTCTGCTGTTCCTCTAGCTGTCTCCGAAGATCACAGTTAGCCTGAGAAGGACACATAGAGAAACTTTAATTAGCAAGTGTGCGAGTATATGGTAATAATCTGATCTTAGTGTGCGTTATAAGCACATATGGGGACACTACTGCAGGTTTTAATATCATTACCTTGGTCAAATGATTAGAGTTCTTTCTTAATTAAACCATGCAAGTTTAAACGCCTGTACTCCAAGTTACATATTGAACTTGGCTTTCATGTTAAGGTATTTGTTTGGCAAGCATCACAGCACAACATTTGGATTTTGTGAAATCCACCCTAGAACGTATGAGGTTTCTTTTGTTACTGTATGCTTGGGGTTTTCCTGTTAAACTGATCTTACGTTTATTAATTTAATTCATTTAAACATGGTCACTTTATTAGGTACAGCTTGCTAATATCAGGCTGGATGCCATTTGGCCTTCTGAACTGCCTTAGTTATTCATGGCATAGATTCAATAAAGTGTCGGAAACGTTCCTCATAGTGGCAGTAGATTTGTCGGCTGCACATCCATGATGTGCGTCTACTTTTCCCAAAATCCAAAGGATCTCTTTTTTCAAGTCTAGCTTTTTACAATGGGGCATCGTTTCAAAGCAGCATAAAAGTATATTATATTATCTTATCTCAAATTGAGCTAGGCTTGGGCGACAGTGGCATGGAAGAAACATTGGAAGAATCAATACTCAAAAATGGACCCATCCTCCTAGGGTGACTTGGACGTTCTTTGAGTACAGCAAACTTACTGTGATATTCATAATACCAGTTTGAGATGATTTGTGATTATGAGCTTTGTGAAATGACACAAAGGAAGGTCATAAAGGAAGATGGTACTCAGTGGTCATAAAGAAATAAACATGGTCAGCAATAATACTCCGGTAGGCTGTTATCAAGGGGTTCAAAGGAAGCAAATAAAATACCCCCACATCATTACACCTCCACTAGCAGTCTGAACTGTTGATCCAAGATAGGACGGATCCATGCTTTTAGGTTGTTCACACTAAAAATGGCTCAATGACTTGTTTTGTTCTTACCCTGAGCAGGTCATCTATCCTGCCTTCTTTTTTCTCCAGGTCCAGATTCTTATTGCTCTCGAGTGCAGCCAGCTTCAGTACTGTAAGATCAGTCTGAGAGGAAACACAGAACCCGAGGTAGAACAAACACTGACCATGCAAATCCAGCCCAAATAAGCCGACGACTTCTGAGATTTTCTGACAAGGCTTTTAATGCTCAAGCCAAAAGTGTCTGGTAGAGTGTTTTGAAAATAACTACACTAAACCAACTTCTGCCTAAAATAGTCAGATGACATGAACTTCTGCAAGCACACTAGGCCTGCCACAATCATGGAACTTTAGCTCAACAGTAGCTGCCATAGAAATAATTGCGATTAGGAAAGTCAAGTTGTGTTCACTGAATACAACAATACAAGTACAAGCCTAAAGTGAGTGAACAGCCATATTGCTTACTACTACACATTCCAAAACTATATAATATAATAATATATTATGTATTCATATATAATAATAATAATAATAATAAATATAGAATTAAGCACACAGCTAAGAAATACACCAAAAAGTGTCATTTTCTCAAAGCTGCCATCTAAACATGTTACATCACAAAGTTAGTAGTTCTAACTTTTGTTGTCAATAACCCTGTTACGTCTCCGTGGACGCATTTACTTCTTTCTTTTGTTTAAACCTAGGCTCGCAGTACACCCAATGTCACATTCGGCTTGTTGCAAAGAATCAACCAAATGAAAACCAAAGTAGAAATTACAGTAGTCCTACATAAATGTGTTCATAAAGATTCAATTAATTGAGATCATTGCGATTGGATGATTATATAATAACTGTAACAGAACTAAGGTACGCTGCACTTGTTTATTAGGAAGACAAAGGCTTTCCAGTTGTCCAATTTACATGCAACAGGTAGTAAACAGTCAGTAGGAGTAGGTGAAAGTACATGTTGCAGGATTTTAAAATATGCTTATGTGGTGCAATGTCTGCTACCTGGCTCACAATGACATTATCTGAGAAACTTGCAGCCCTTTCTTGAGTAAGGCTGGTTATCACTTGCGATCACGATTCTGATTCATATATACATATAGAATAACTTCTTAAGTAAGTAAAAAGCAATAATTTTTACATCAAGCTTTTTCTTCCTATTTAGAATGAAATTATCCCATTTTGACTACTAAGTAAAAAGTTTATGGTAGTTTAATTTACTCAAGCAGTGACCTAGGAACACCAGACTTCTCTAAGTTGATGCTAGTAATAAAACATCTGCATGGCTGAAATGACCAAAGTCGTCCAAAAGCGATGTAATCAATTTTATGTTATTTTTAATAAAATAAATAAATAATTTTATTTATATACAGGTTTAAATGGGTAGGAAAAAAAAGCTTACTATAAAATCACAGGTTTGTCATTTCAGCAGTAGAGATTCCTTATCTGTAGTGAGTGCGAAAGTGTTTGGTTTTCCTAATCCATTATTTCAGGACATTAAACCACGTTTTTTTTCCTCTCACAAACCTGAGCCAAACGGATAAGCAACTTTGAGCATCCAGCTTCAACCAATTCAATAGCATAGAACATCAAAATAAAAGGTCGTAACGACATATTCGCCGGTCCTGACAAATGTTTAACAGACATATTTTTGCACTAATTTCACATGTTTGATTCATCAAAGTGCATTAGTAAGAATGGCTGAGAGAAATTGAAATTCCATTTTTAAGGGGGACCCATTCATGGAATCATGGAACCAGTTCCAGGTTTCAATACCCAACTCTAGTCTAAGGATAAGCAAGTATTTTGGGGCTTAATTTTGGGCAAGGAAGTGAGAAATGTCAAAAATATCCAACTTCTTTGAAAAACCTCACAAAGTAGCACTTGTACAAATGGTGTGTTTTCTCATTTATATTTCTACCTGCACACTCCTGCTGCCAAGCTGCTTTGGTTGAATCATGTGGTCGGTAAAACACAGGCTGGTGGGTGAGGAGCTGTTCTGACGGACCTGAGACCAGACCAGAGAGACCCCAAGATGTTTATCACACTATAACATACACGGTTTCTCTATGCAGCAATAATGTCCTCACTAAGACACTTACAATAGAGCCGGGAGCAGAGTGAGAGCCATGAGGCCCACGAAGAGCAGGAGGCATTCCCCGAACAGGACTGGAGCCATTTCCTCCCTGAAACTGCAAAGATTAGTTAAGGTTTTGGATAAAGAACCCGTAAAAACATTACATCAATCAGCACTGATATGCTCTCCGTTTGATATTATACCTGCCTTTAACACATAGACCTTAACATGGACCTCAGAGTTGTGTTCCAAATCATAGCAAAGGTGTTGAACTGGGTCAAGATTCTGTAAGCTCGGTTAATGCCTTTAATTTATTTAGGGTTCTTGCGTTGTAGTCAGGGCACTGAGTTTAACATACATGTTGTATATACTGTAGTGTCGTACTTGGAAACCCTTTATCATGTTCTATATTTCTGCATAAATATAACTTTCTTTTATTGAAAAAAGCATTTGTTTTACTTTAAGTAGACAGTAAAGCCAATTACACCAACAACAAACATGACCAAAATGTTACACTTGCCCATTTATTTATTGAATAAATTAATCCAATATTATATATCCGGGAGTGGCAAATGTAAGACTTCAACAAATGGGGTGGCAATCAGGGGCAAGTGGTGTGTCTAAAGATCAGAGATCTAACAAAGATCTGATTTTCACAACACAATTGTTGAAGTGCATTTTGGCGCAAACAAAGCATATTCCTGCGGAAGTTAGAAAAAGAGCTGTTAATGCTCATCAGGCTGGAAAAGGTTACAAAACCATTTCTGATTATGTTTACGGTCAAATGTATGCAGAAATGTAGACAGTTCAGAATGTTTCACATTACATTCCCATACCACTGCACCATGCAATAGGTGTTCACTCATTGTCAATAACTATGCAACAAGCTGATTTTTTGATTAGGCATTTATTTGCTTGCTTGCAAAATGCATTTAGTCTCTCTAATGCCATTTCTTGTTATGATGGGACAGTGGTATCAGGAAAACATAACTGAATTCACTGGTGTACACGTGTCTTCACTCACATCAAAATAATCGCTGATCTTTGCTCCTCGGCCACAAGACTTCCCTGAAAAATTAAGGGACAAGGTGATGTGCAGCCTGAGAAGACAGGTAAGAAATACTTCAGCTAAATGACAGAAGAGCACTACACATAATATTCATAGACATTTTCATGATACAAAAAAAACTGTGTGATTTCAGAGCATTTAAACTTTTCCTGTTGAGTTACTGCTGAAAACGTATTTCATGTTTGTTGTTGTGTAGTGGTTTGATCTTGTAATGTTGTACATCTCTCATTCCAAAAGTATATGCTTTAATCACAAAGTAATGGCACAATTGAAAAGGGGTTACATTATCACATAATGCATCCCCAGTCATTGTTTACATTACCATCAAGATATTGTATGGTTAAAAGTGGTCACCTGCCTCCTGAGAGGAGTAGAGTAACAAAAATGATACTTAAGCACACTTTTAAAACTATTACTTATGTAATACACACTCAATTACTTATAGTCTATTCTTAAAATTCAATGAAATATCACTGTATATTAATAATTTGTTATATCATTATATTAATATAATATTTCCCTTACACTTTGCATAAGCTAATCTTATTTATAAAAGTCTGTCATTTTATTTCTAGATTAACAGTAGTCTTTGGTACATGGAGCTTAACTGTGAGAGACCAAAAACATAAACCATTCAAGTTTAAGTCCCTTAACACACCATTAAAGCCAGGTACTACAAAGGGAAGACAATACTTAACAATACACTACAAACCAGCTGTCCATATTCATTTCAAAGAAAATAACTCTCTCTCTAATCAGCGACGCCACGTTTAAAATAAGCATATAAAACAACACTTAGTGTTTAATTATTGTTTAATGTTCCACCATAATGTTCAGTTAGTATTAGTAGTGATTTCACAGTCCTTCAGTAGTATATCATCAAATCTGTTTAAATCTCTCTTAAAACGTTTAGGTCATTTTGGCATTAGGATATACACATAAATAGGTACACCAGGTACACCTTTAACAGTATTCAGTTGGACCCCTTTGCCTTAAAAAATTGCCTTAATTATGTGATTTAACAAGGTGCTGGAAATATTCCTCATGGATTCTAACATGATAGCATCACGCAGATGCTGCAGATCCTCCCGTTCCCAAAGGCGTCGATTGGATTGAGATCTGGTGACAGTGAACTCAATGTCATGTTCAGGAAACCAGTTTGAGATTTAATGTAACATGGTATATCATCTTGGTAGAAGTAGCCGTCAGAAGATGGTATATTGCTGTCACAAAAAGATACTCAACAATACTCAGACAGGCATTTTACACTTTGACAAAGCTAAAGCGACTCTGTTGACACTGCAAAGCCAGACACAAGCAAGCAGCAGCTGATATCTTTCTTTTTTATGGTAGAAGTTTCAATAACTAGAATAGTTGAGCAAAATGAGCTATAATGCTCACAAAAACATTTCATTATGGGATATTTCAATTACAATTATCCACTAATTGTTGTAAGCGTTATATGTGCTGTCTTGTATAATTGTTGGACCGAAAAATTTCATAATCGTCCAAAGTTGAAATCAGCCAGTCATTTGGTAAAAAAAAAAAAATCAAAAAATCAAAAACTGGAATCACCCATAAAAATTGCAAATCAATTAATCTCTACTATTCAGCTCAGTTCATATCTGAAATTCTGCTTTAGGTAACTCACAAAAGAAGAGGTGAAAAACTAAAAAAGCTGCATTTATGACATTAACAAAAAAAAAAAAAAAAAAAGGTTTACAGCATTAAAACCTGGACTTTTCAAACAGATACTTTAAGTGTTTTTTTGCTCTCGCTCAGCAGAGGTTAGTTAACTAGAATCCGTTTAAGATTTAAACTGAAATGCATTATTTCTGTAGGACAAACACTGATTAAATATGCTAATGAATGTGAAACACTAATGCTGGATTTTATAAAGTGTAGCAATGCATGATTAAACTGTAATAATCAGATTCTCATTATTTAATATTGTAAATTGTTTTTTTAACTCAAACATGATGCAAAATAAAAGAACATATCCCTTCCATTTCAGAAGCCTAAACGACACACATTTTTCTAGTCTGCATAAAACAAAGGGAATAACTGCAAATATAATGCACCAAATCAGTCATACAATTATAAATTATGAATTATGGACAGGAAAGACCAGGGTTCAAAACCCAGCACTGGTAAGATGCCACTTTTGATCACATGATTAAGATACTTATCCCTCAACTGTTTGGACTGTACCTGTGATATTGTATCAATTCTAAGTCGCTCTTTATACCAGCATGTGATAAGTAACTGAATGTAAATGTGAGTTGTAATAGAGCCCACCATGTTGTTATTTATTGAACTGTACCAATCCGCATGTTTAACGCACCTTGGTTGCTCTCTGACTGGTTGTCAGCTTTTCTCTTCCGTCTTGTTGATTCCGAGTGCTTCTTCTCTGGTGTCTAATAAAAACAGAAATACTTTAGAACTCTATCATTCACAGAACAAGAAACCACATGCTTCAGTGTAACACAGATTAATGTTTTTTCTTCACATTCAATACTCCGCCACCATAAACCTTTTATATGAATATTCATTACATTGCTTAAAACATTGGCACTAAAAAATCTAATCTACATAAAGCACTGGCTTGACCCTCTTACACATCACATAAAACTGGAAATGCTTACAACAAAATAAACAAAAAAAACTATACAAAACCATTTAATGACACACAGCCCAATTTCTCAAAATACATTAAGAGCCAATTCCTCTTTCCACGTCTTTTGCTGTGCCTGAAACTATATATATCTAAAAGGTCTAAAACTTGATCCAAACATCCCCATCATAGCATGCTTCCCCCTTCCATCACCCATCAGTGTACTTTACGTGCCTGTGCATTGTAGTTGTTTGCTCTTTTCCTATTTTCATAGTAAGAGTTACTTACAAAGGAAAACATCTTCCATTACTGGTCAGAGATATTTAATAATTAGGATTAGAAGATGAACTTACTGAATATGCTGGAGAGCCTCCTCTCTTCATATCAGAGTTCTACAGAAACACAAAGTACCACAGAAAAAATGGCATTTATCTAAACAGCTGGTGGAATAGATACATTTCCAGTGCACTACTAATACTGCACGGACATACACTGAAGCTGCTTGCAGACAAGATTGGCTGTGTCTGATTGAGTACACCTCATCCCCAAGTGTTAGACCAGTCGCCACTGCTAGCCCTGCGGTGGACTGGCATTCTGTGCTGTGCCCTATGCATCTTATTTACTGACTGTAGCTTGCCTTTACAAACATTAGTGAAAGAATGGGTCGTTCTAAAATGGTCACTGAATTCAAGTATAGACTTGTAACAGGATGGCACAGTTAAAACCAGTCCCTGTATGAAAGGTCTTCCTTTCTGGATATTCCACAATCAACTGTGAGTGGTATTACTTAAAAGTGCAAACGTTTAGGAACCACAGCAACTCAGGCATAAAGTGAATCTGTAATTCAGTTACAGAGTGGGATTACTGAGTACTGAGGCGCATAGGGAATACAAGTCAACAAATGCTCTGCGGATTCAATAACGACAGAATTCCAAACCTCCACAGGCATTAACATGAGCATAAAAACTGCAACTGTGCAAGCCTTATATCACGTTAGGAAGGAATGGTGCTAATCACAATGTCACTGGAGCAGTGGAAATGTGTTCTGTGGAGTGACAAATAAGGCTTCTATATATTGTGGACAACTGTATGCTTCCAACTTTGGGGAAGGTCCTTTCTGTTCCAGCACGACTCTGATCCAGTGCATAAAGGCATGGTTGGGTGAGTCATGTGGAAGAACCTGACTGGCCTGCACAGTTCTGACCTCAACTGAATACCTTAGGGATGAATTAGAATGTAGATAATCAGACCGACCCTCTTGTCTGACCTCACAAATGCTCTTCTGTATGAATGGCCAAAAAAAACAAAAAAAAAAAAAAAACACTTCACACAAACATAGTCCAAATTTATATAAAAAAACTGCCCAGAAAATTGTTATAGCTGCACAATGGGGGCAACTCCATATCAACACCTATGTATTTAGAATAGGATGGATGTGTAGGTGGCTCAACACTTTTGTCCATAAAGTTTATATAAAGCTGTATACTGCACACAAAAACTATGGCATAGTTCAAAATGCATTATCCCATAATTAAATATCCCCTAACTTTTGTGAGCAGTATATTTAATACTTACCTCTGACTCTTTATCACTGGATGATCCCAGGCTACCAAAACTGTGGTTGGAGCACTCATTGTTGGCCAAGCCCTAAACACAAGCAAAGCCACTAGATTTAATAAAACATGTTGTGGTGTGGAGACAAATGTGTAAAAGAAAGACAGAAACCCTAAACCTATAACACGTACACTCTGCCTTATACTGGTTACATGTCAAAGCACCAAACCTATCAAATGCCAGCTATAACAAGTAGTTGAACATGTGTACCTAATAAAATGGCCATTGAGTGTAAATATTTCGAAATGTAATTACACTTATGTACCGTACGGACCATATCACCCAGACCCGCATACAAGTTTTGGGACAGTGCCTCAGCACCCGCTTAATCTGCAACTAATGAAAGTGCCGTTCTATTTTGCCATGTCTGCCTGTTGTCTGTCTCGCATTAAAAACTCTGCCAAAGTCTGGATAAAATGGAGGAGAGTTAGGAAAGGGTGATCAACCCTACCCAAAAAAAAAATGTGCCCACAGGCCACCATATTTCCAATCCTTTTGCACTAGATGGTTCAGGACCTGCTACTGTTATCTTGTCACAGCACTTCAGAACTACTCACCTTGGCTCCTCCACTGGCGCTTCCAGTGCTGCCACCGGTGCTGCCACTAACGGCGCCCATGAAACGAGCTTCTAGCAGCTCCTGTCTGCGTGGGTCCAGAGAGTGCAGCTCGTCCATCCCTAACGAAAACATAAAAAACAATTCCTTTACTGGACAACAACAAACAAAAATAAAGACAACACATGCAGATGGATAGATTCAAACAGAAATGGCTGGGTGACAAAAGAAAGGGAAGAATGGATGGATGAGCTGGATGGTCAGAGGAAAGGGGAACAAATTGCAACAGGGACAGAAACAGATGGATAGAAATATGAACAGAACACCAGAGAGCATGGACAGGTTAAAGGATAGAAAGAAATAATTAATCGAAAGGAAGAGAGAGAGCGAGAAAGAGAGAGCGAGAGAGAGAGCGAGAGAGAGCAAGAAATATCGATGAATAGAGTCATAGAGGCAAGATGAGCTGAATTCATAATGTGGGACAATATAAACAGTTGCAGAGAGAGAAAGATTGAAGCTCTCCCTCTCCCTCTCTCGACCTCATGTGTACCTGGAACAGAAAACGTGTATAAATCGCTGCCAGCCACGTGTTTCTGCACGCACCGTATATACAAGGCAGGGGCAACAGGGACTGTGGTGGTCTAGTGGTTATGGTACTGTACCAGAAGGTCTAGGGTTGAAATGCCACCTCTGCCAAGCTGCCACAGTTGGGTCCTTGAGCAAAACCCTTAACCCACAATTGCTTGGATTGTAAGAATATTGTAAGTCGCTCTGGATAAGGGCGTCTGCTAAATGCTGGAAATGTAACTGTAAATGGCAATCACCAAAATGTTTAGTTAGGTGTTATTCAACAAATTAGCAGCCATATGGATGTTAGCGCCACAATTTCCCAGAACAATATCCACAGCATCGCACTCCCTATACTTGCCTTCCACAGTACCTCCTCATAGTACCTCCTCACGTGTAGCTAACCATGCCTGTGTCAAAACAAAACGTGACTTTCTGGACCAGATGACCTTCGCCCATTGTTCCATATCATTTAGTAGACACCGAGTGACTTACTACTGATATAATCGTACAATCCAAGCAACTGTAGGTTAAGGATCTTGCACAAGGACCGTGGCAGTAGAGCAGTGATGAGATTTAACCGCTAGGCTACCACAGTCCACAGGTTCAGACCTAACACAATAAATACCACTTTAAGCATTTATTAAAGCGAACAGAAAGATTAGGTTAGATTTCTGTGACTTGTACCACAGACCAGATAGGATCAAATGTGTTGCTCTTGTGCGATGAAAAGCCTTGGGTTCCAGTGCCCTGACATCTGTTCCCTCCTCAAACCACTATCGGTAGGCACTTGCCACTTAATACACAAACCATGATATTAGGGTGGTATAGCACTGCAGCAGTTTAACCCTGGGTCAGTCCCGACCTCTGAGTTGGCAGGTACTCATTGTGTACTCCAGGGGGTCAAGTTTCCCCCCCACACTCCAAAGACATGCATTAGGTCAACTGCTAAACACTAAATTGACTTGCTCCGATTAAGACTAGTGTAGCAGTAACCTTGTGTATTTATGTGCCATTGATGCTTTAACACACATAAAACAAATCAAACAAACCATGATATTATATTACATATGCCACAACAGCAGAGACTTTTCAGTCTTCTCATCCATCCCTGTGTGTGTGTGTGTGTATG
>JAUZST010007519.1:0-14128 GCA_034779995.1 Parotocinclus haroldoi | reverse complement strand
TCCTGACGGGGCGCATGCAAAGAGGGGGGGGGGGGGATTTGAAGAAAGAGTGTCATGAAAATAAACCTCCTACAATCAGTTAGAAAGGTTTTCTTAATCCGACGAGAGCCTCAAATAAACCGCTCCCAAAAACGGGGGGTTATTTCAAAACGAACATGATTGCAGGTGAAGGTCAGTAGGGCGTATGGTCACCCGAGAGCGCCATAGGACACGGACAGGATCGGATCATCCGGCACTTCTCGTTGGCTCCTTTTCGTATCCCCTCATTTTTGGGAGCGGTGCAGATTCGGTTCTTTGGGAAATGAGGCCGACGTGGTTTCACCTTGTTTCCGGCAGGCTGCTCGAGCTTCCAGAACCTTCTGGAGACGTTTCAGATCTGCCGTGGGATGCTGGGAGAGATTCTCTCCGCTTTCGAGTTCCTCGACGCCTCCTGCATGCGTTTGGTGGGGACGCACCTGCGCCTCTCAAACCCCATAACAGGTACAGATAGATCTGCCGCACCGACTTAGCGAGCTCAAGCTCGGGCCGAGTTATCGGGGGTTTCTTCTGACGCAGAATGTCCGCTCTACATCGTCGTCGAGACGGCCGGATCCGACGCCGCCCACGACGAGGAGAAACTACACAAGTTCCTAGAGAAAGTTATGACGTCGTCACTGGTTACCGATGGCACGGTGGCGACCGAGGCGGCGAAAATAAAGGTGCGTCTTCGAACCTTTTTTTTTATTCATTTATTTATTTATTTTTGTTCTCTGATCAGCGGGACTTTTTAAACCCGGATTTCCCAGGACGCCACATCCGGTGGGAAGGCGCCGCCGAGCCTTCTTGAACCTGGCAACCTGGTGCCGCTCAAAAGTGCTTCCGTTTGTTTCCTGCGTTTCAAAGGGAACGAAATCAACAAAACGCTGCGGCAGTCCAAGACGCCAGCCCGTCACCGCATGGGCATGGGTTTGAGTCCCAGTGGGTGCCTATGGGGTGTCACGTAGAGACTCGTCGGGGGATAACAGACCCCTATTCAGATGTTGTGCGATTAAAGCGTATGTAATTACAGAGCACCGAGATGCCAGTCGTTGATCTATAATGTCGCCTCCAGGCGCTCTGGTCCATAAGGGAACGGGTGACGGAGGCCCTGAGGTACGACGGGTACACGTACAAATACGACGTCTCTCTGCCTCTGGAGAAAATCTACGACCTGGTGACTGATATGAGGAAGCACCTGGGAAACAGAGCCAAGAACGTCGTAGGATACGGACATGTTGGTACGTCCATTAATCTCTCTTCAAAACGACTTTTCTAATAAGAGCCAGCTGCTGGAACCGGCAATTCCTGGGGACCAAGGTTCGAATCCTCGGAGTTGGCTTGAGGTTAACGCCGTTTTCGAATGCGTCGTTTAACGTCGGATTGTCGACGAACTCGGTGATGTCTAGGCAGGATTTCTAACATAAAAGTAGAGCCGAAAAGATAGACCTTACCCCCCCTTACCCCTGACTTGCTGGGGTGTTCATGTTATGTCCTGACTCTAAAATAACAGGGTGTCCTGTGGCTTTTGACCCGCCCTGCGCCTGTTAGTGCGTTTGATCTTTTCCTGTACTTGTAAGTGAAGAGATCGTTTAGGAGACCTTGATTTAATCCTCCAACCAAAGGGCGAGATCTAGAACGATTCGTAAGCATGCAAAGTGAAAACTGGACCGAGTGGTTTTTGGGAGGGGCTTTTCGAACCCGTTAACCTCTTGAGTTTGGCTTATTTGACCCCAACCTGCTCTGAAACCCAGGACCCTGCCATGGTGGGGTGGTGTTTTTTTGAGCACTGGGTCCTAAATGATATGGATACCCTGTGGCGCCCGAAATTGTGGACTATATTACGTCGTATGAAATCACTAAACTATGCACGGAGCCCTCTAGTGGTCGAATAACGAATCGCTCCTATTACGTGACCATATTTCAGTGCGGTTTCTGTGTTTTTATGTACGTTTATTGCGAGCAAATTTTAAACAAGTCTTGGTTGTCTTTGGTCCGAATCTCGGACTGCGTCTTAGAACTGAATCATGGGGATCTTCTCATTTCATTTGATTATAGCAAATAGCAAAAAGTGCTTGAAAACGAGAGGATACGAGTTCAGTCCGGAGGTTAAACGCTGTAGCTAAACGTTCCCGAGAAGCTTTGGATGCTCGACTAAGTAAAGGCTGCTTAAATGCCAAACCCAGCTTGGACTGATTTGTTTTCAGGGGACGGCAACCTGCATTTGAACATCACCTCACCGTCCAGAGAGCCGGAACTGTTAGAAGCCATCGAGCCGTACGTGTACGAGTGGACGAGCCGCTGGCAGGGCAGCGTGAGCGCCGAACATGGCCTCGGGCTCAAGAAGAGAAACTTCATCTACTACAGTAAATCTCCCGAAGCCGTAAGTCTCATGGGGTCCATCAAGGCCATGCTGGACCCCAAAGGGATTCTGAACCCGTACAAAACTCTGCCCGACGACGTTTGCACGCGTTCGGAGTGAGGAATTGGGTTTTAGCCCAGCGCTTTTTACTGTAACGTGAAAATACGTCAATGCTGTTCCTTCCTAATAATTTAAGCAATAAAGCAAAAGTGTTTTGGGTTGAGGGCGCATTAATGCATATGAAATTGCATTATCGGATTGGAAAGGTTCCCCTTCTGTACGAACGCTGCAGGAAACCTCCAACCTCCAAAGTCCGGGCCGGCGTTTGCAGTCTACAAAGGGCACGCGGTTGGCATTTCCGGAGTCCAGAGTCTGCTCATGAAAAAGAACCAATAAAACCTGCGTTTTAAAACAGAAGGCTGGATCCCAAATGGCTTCTTCACCGTGCATCTTGCCCCCAGATATCCAGCAGGGTTTCATGAAGGAGTCAGACAGGGGAACGTGCTATAAGGCCATGGTCACGGAGGGCATCGCACAGTGCAGATAAGCAGAGGTCAGAGTTCGGTGGAGACGTTGCAGAATAACAAACCAGGTCTGATTTAAAGTGGTAGCTCAGCCACGGGACAATCAGGCAGACGTTTGCTTCTTTAGTTCTTTCGCTTAATCCACACGGGGTCGCGGGCCATAGCCGGTGCCCACCCGGCAACTTTGGGAGCAAGGGCAGGAACAACCCTAGACGGGGCGCCGATGCACCGTAGGGCAAACACTCAGTCACCCACCAAGGGCCACTTTAAAGACGCCAATAAGGCGAACACGCAAGACACGGGGAGGACCCAGGCCGCTCCACCCTGGGATTGAACCACCGCTGTGCCGCCCCCCCCCCAAGCTAAATTAGGGGCCTTAAAACAGCAGGCTTTGATTCTGGCAACTACGGTGAAAACTGAGATTCCCAAGCCCTTATGATCTAAAAGGCTTGTCTGTGTTTTCCGAAATCCTCGGTTCTTATTCTGTTAAGCCCCGTGTAAGGCTAAACACTTAGGCTCACCTTTAACGGCCTTGCTCGAAGAGAATCCCGATACAACACATGCGCAAATGCATACGTTTTATTTTGCGTGGGGTCCGGTGCAAACTAAAGAAGCCGACTTCAGGCTGAGCTACTCTTTAAATCAGCCAAAGCACCAATCCCGGCTCATCTCTAATCGTTCCTATTATTAAATGCGATATAATACATTCTGTCACAGGAAGCAGATTACAGTTACAGTCTTATTCCTTTGCTCTCGTTCACATATAAAAAGAAAGAAATAAAGACGAGCGCCTCAGCACACAAGCCCAAGAGTTCAGTCTGAAATCCGGATCTATGTAAATCGCTTACTCTTAATACGTACCGGATGCATTCTGGCCCTGTTTTTATCGGGGTGGCGCAGATGGGGGCAGGACCTAACCACGTACGATAGGTTTAGAAGGGGGCGGTTTTGGGCTGGCAAACTGCTGCTGTGCCACCCAAGCAGCAAATCATACCAGACCTCATGTTTGTTTATTCATATATATATATATTTAAAGTAATGATGATTTTTTGACCGTTGTTATCAAGGAATTAATTCCGGCTTTCTACCGGCGTTATTAGACCACTTGAATTGGAGAAGAATTGGAAGCAATTAGCAGCCGGGCGTGTTCATGCGAATGGAGAAAATCCACGACTTTAGCATATGGGTCGTTAGTCGAGTGCCATATGTACGCTCACATGACGCCTCAAGAGAAGAACTCCGATCGAACCAGGACAGAAAGTAACGGAGGGTCCAGACGTGCGACTGCGCAAGTCGTGTAGAACCTCGTGGAGATCAAAACAAATCGTAAAGGGACGGGACGGGACAGGACGGGCTTCCCTGCACCAGCATGACTGGGAGGAGCCACAGATGTAAGGGACGCACATAAAATCTTGGCCCCCGAAACTTAAAACTGAAATTAAACCAGAGGTTGGCGTTACCGCACCGGGCACCGACGCCCCACTGGCCTCGTCTCTCTCTGGGAGTCGCATTCAGGTGACCCTAATTTCGGAGTTCCTGACACTTTTTTTTTTTTTTTTTTCCCTCTCCATTTTCCTTCCTCGGAGTGCGCCGTTCGCTCTCTCTGCTCTCTATCCGAATCTTTTTTGCTTGCTGAATTTGTAACTTCGTCCTGTAAAACCGACTTGCTTCGAAGCTGCAAGCGATCGATTTAAAATCGAATTCCGGTTAAGCGGACATTTTTCAGAGAGGAAATACGGAAGATGGAGCGGGTTCTACCCTAACCTAAGGCGAGCAAGCGACGGCCTTTTTCATGCGAGCTCGTGCACTCCCCTTGCAAACCCAAAAACCAAAGAGCCGGCCTAGAAAGCACTCGATACAACAGAGCGACCAATGTAGTCTTTTGGAAGTGTAGTGTCAGGATCAGGCAGGACGGCGTTGCAGGTTCGATCTGGGTTCAGCTCCCTCATGAGCATGCGGCTTCGGCCGAGTCGTAGAAGCTCTGGATGTTATGAGGTGCGACGAGAGCGAACGCCCATACGAAATTGGGGACTCGAATCAGGAGTCAAAGAGCAGTCCGACCAACGCTGGACCCAAAAAAAAAAGAGCACAAGGAGCTGATCCCAGATCTCCGTATCGGGCAGGATTTAGGGCTCAGCACTCTGGTTTACCTTTCTCTAACGAGCTCTGGATTTTGTCTAAAGTCTTTTTGATGCGCAGCGCTGTGAGGCGAGCCGACGGGTTCTGGTACCAGCACTCTTTCATGAGCTTCACCAGAGCGGAGAGGGTCTGGGGGGACAAAAAAAAAAAATAATAATAATAAATCAACGGACAGGTCAGACATGCTAAGGCCTGCGTCTTAAGACAAAATCTTCTTAATAATGTCTATTTTTGAAACGAAATCTAAGGAAGTTCTTCAACATGATTCTCAGAACAACTTCTGAAAACGTAAGCGCCTGAATGGGGCTAAAAACTTTAGAAGCAGTTTGCGCTATTGCAAAGGAGGCCCGCATGCTTTCGACTCGCAAGTTTAAAAATCCCTTAATTAATAAAGGTCATCCTAAAAATCCCTTGATCGGAAGTTTTATAGGATTTGGAGCGAGTGGCAGACCCTCCTGATCGTATTCCTCTGCAACGATCCAGATTCCGACAGCGGATAATTCTCTAAAGCTGCCAAAAAAAAAAACTCTTACGAACGTCCAAGTGTTTTTTCTCATAAAGCGTCAAAAGCTGGGGCGTTTTTTTCCAAGCAAACCACGAAGTAAATGCAGAGTAAAGCTAGGCACACCCTAACCCAGGCCGATACGAACCGGATCAGAGAACCAGCGGTTGGGGACGAAGGGCCTTTGCTGCTCCACGCACACCACTTTGCGCATGTCCTCGAAGCTGGGGTCGTTGGGCACCAGGTCGTAGAACGGAGACTTGTAGTCCTCCACGATCCCTGCAAACGGACCGCCAAATCAAAAACCGATCCTTACTGGACGAACCTTCGACCGCACCTCACAGAAACGCCAATAAAGTACAACTAGTACAGCCAAAAGTTTGTGGACGGCACAGGCTTTACATCCAAAACATCTCCAGTCATGTGCAGTTTGCCGCCTACATTTGCTTCTACAAAAAACAGCCTTTGTGCTTCTACAGGGGTGTTCCACTGGATTTTGGGTCATGACTCTGAGGACGAGGAGGCCAGGCTCACTTTTGCCGTTGCGCTGCGTTTTTAAGGTCGCTCGAGCTCGAGGTTCTGGGCATCCCGCAGAGTCCTCAGTCCAGTTCTCTGTGTACTTTGTCTAAGGTCAGAAAGCTGACCCGCCTCCTTCTGCAGCCCAGAAACGCACGCTTTAGATCCGAAATGCATTTTAAACGAGCGCTGCTCAAATGGCAGAGCTTGTTCATTAAAAGGGGTGTCCACAAACTTTTGCCTGTATAACCTATAGGAGTTTAGAACGTCGGTCAGATATTCAGCTGACATTTAAAAAAAAAAAACAACTTTCACTAAGCAGCGAGCATCATCGGAAGAATATGGAAAGCCATGGGAGTCACGACAGGCCGAAACCAGCCGGACTTTAGCACGATCATAGTGCAAAACGATCGGAGCTAACCGTTACTGTAGGTGCGCCGTGCGATCTCCCACAGGACCAGCCCCAAAGCCCAGATGTCCACCCTCTTATAGGCGTCGAAGCAGTCCGTCTGTATGGACTCATCCAGCACCTCGGGGGCCATGTAGCGCTTGGTTCCCACTTTGGGGTTGTTTCCGACGTCCAGCTGATTGTCTGCTTGAGTGTGAGTGACGGCCAGGCCTGGACGGACAGACAGACGGACAGACAGAGGCGAGTGAGTGAGTGAGAGAGCGAGGGTCGGCCCGTTTTGCCTTTATTAGAACCCGTTAGAAAGCTTCCACAGACCCAAGTCGGCGATGCAGCAGCGTAGATCCTTCTTCACCAGGATGTTCTTGCTCTTGAGGTCGCGGTGGGCGATGGCCGGCTTGCCTTCTGTACCCAGGATCTCGGTGTGTAGGTGCACCAGGCCGCTGGCCACCGAGGCGGCCATGTGCAGAGCGTCGGGAGCGGACACGGCGACGCGCTGCAGGTAGTCGTAGAGCGAGCCGTGCTCGTGGTAGTGCGTGATCAGCCAGAGCTGCGTGCTCGAGTTACGGGACGTCATGTCCGACGCCATGAAGCCTGGCAGGAGCAGAGATCACAATCAGAATCAGAATCTGGCCGTCTTCAAATCTTCTTCAACGTGTTTTCGCTTGACTTTGTTCTGACGGAAAACGACCGTTATTCTTCAAGTCCATTCTTAAGAATTGTCTTTTTTTTTCTTCCCCCTCCCTCCTCAGCTCTTTTCATAAGAATTCTAAGAACGAGTGGCGTTCTTGAAAGCGTTACGTTCTTAAATATTTCCTCAACCTTTCGAGAGCCTCGCGTTCGCGTCATTGCTAAAGTTTGAAAGCCCTCGGAGTGAAGCTCTTCCTTCCATAATTAAAGAAGAGGGCAATGCCGTTGCTTTAATCTCTTCCCGATTTACGTTTTGGCCGTCCTTGTGTTTTGGTTTTTTCCCCCCCAATCCCTCAGCTTTTATCACAAATTTGACATTTTTCCCTGCTGTCCATTATGACCTCCAAGTCTCGTTTTTGATGTTCCAAAGCTTATTCCCCCCCCCCATTCTGCCGTCCTCCGAGCGGAACAAACTAAACAAGAGAACTAAGGCTAAATAAATATTCTAAGTGTGTCTCGAACCGTGTACACAGGAGCAAGCTGTAAAATGTTTTTTTTTCTTCCATGTTAAGAAGGTTATATTCGAGGACTCCTCTAATGAATCCTTGCCCGCTGGAGCTCTATAATAAACACCCATCTCTTCTTCACTTGGTTTAATCCACGTCGTCCAGTTATTTCTCCGAGCCGGCAGAATGACCACGAGATTCCACTCACCCAAAATGTTTTCGTGCCGTAACAGGACCGTGTTGTAGATTTCTGTTTCTCGGAACCAGGACTTCTCATCTCTGGAGGAGAAGATTTTCACGGCCACGTTTTCTCCCTGCCACTGTCCCCTCCACACCTCTCCGTATCTGCCTTTTCCTGCAGGCGAGAAACCATCGGGCGTCTTCGGCATTTTCCCTACACCTAACCCTACATGTGGTTCTTATTTGGGCCGAGCAGGCCTTGGGGTCGGGCTGACCCAGAACCCCTGTGCTGTGACTGCTCACCGACACATTCCATCAGGCTGATCTGGCGTGCCACTGTCCTCTGCACCAGGAAGGGCAGGCCCGAGCCGCTGCCCGATGTGCAGGAGTGGTCCAGCAGGTCCTACGTAAAGACAATAAAGAAAGCAATGGCTAGAAAGACTGTGGAGAATATTGTGCACCTGTGGTTAGAACGACACACACTTATTAGACAGTGACCCTGGAACAAGATGCACACAGTGGATAGTAGAAGTGAGGAACAAGACACGAGGAGGGTTAGCAGTTTTTTTCTAATAACGCCCAGTTCCAATATGCATTATATATATATAAATATAAATACAAAGGTCTCATAAGTAATAACACAAATAACAGCTGTAATAATGTAATTATTCGTACCGCCAGGGTGCTGTCACCCACGTTGGAGGTGATGAGGCCGTCGATAGCGCCCTGCTCCGGGTCGAATTCGTGCAGCCGTTCCAGGTGGCGTGGGTGCAGGCGGCGGCACACGGGCACAGCCAGCAGGGCAAGCAGAGCCAAGACCGCGAAAGGAACTAGGACGATGGTGACCAGCGTCTCCACGTGGTACCGGACGGGCTCTCCCTCCGGATCTGTTACAAAAACTCGTTCAATCAAGCGGACGGTCGATACTGACCTGACCTGACCTGACCTGACCTGACGCCTTTTGACTGTATCTCTATATACTAATATTTATTCGTACTTTTCGGCAGCAGTCGAAGCAGCGCGTCTGCTGAAGCGTTGGCGTTGCACAAGGACGCTGAACAGCATTCTACCACGCGGTTGGTCAAGGGAGAGGACGTGCAGGTCATGCGCCTGCTCTCCGGGCCGATCAGGCAGCCGCGCCGGAACGAGGTCACGCCGCTGCTGACCGTCACGGAGGAGTAGCACTGTTCACCCTTACACCGCTGGGCCATACAGTCATTCCCCACGCACACACACTCGATGGAGCCATCTGTAATTATAAGCACAGTTTATGTATTGGATGTTCCCTGGTATTTTCAATATTAAGCAATCAATCAACGATAAAAACATGAACTTATTTCCCCGCGATTCGAGCGTCAGTAAGTCTAGAAGGAACCAGGTGACGGTGCACGGTGTCGAGTCCGTACCTTCAGCGAACGTCCACGATGCCTGGAGCAGCAGGAGGAAAACGACTCTGGTGCGGCAGCGACCCATTTGGTTCAACGCACTGAAAGAGACGCAGGGTTCGAGATTTGGAATGCGAGTTTTGCGGCGTCACCAAAAAGGGGACAAAAACTAAAAGGGAGAAAGGATAAACAGACCCCAAAACCAACTGTCACCAGAGTCAGCATTCTGAATGAATACGAACAGCTGCACTTTGTGTGTGTGCGCGCGCGCGTGTGTGTGTGCGTAAGGTCAAATGGTGTCTCTAAACGATCCAATGCGAGCAGGTTTGATTGGAATCGAAATAACCTCCGGTCAAGGACAGTAATAAATAATTCAATAAACAAACCACGCGCACAGGTTTTAGCTTATGGACAACTTTTGGGTGTCCACAAACTTTTGGCAATACATTTCCAGCAGCATTTACATTCCCAGCATTTAGGAGACGCCCTTATCCAGAGCGACTTACAACTTATTCAGTCTTGCAATCCAAGCAGTGGTGGGTTAAGGGCCTCTTTGCCCAACTGTGGCAACTTGGCAGAGGTGGGATTTGAACCCTGGACCTTCAGTCCAATACTTGTTCTATTCTCCGAATACGTGAACCGATTCAGGGCAGAGCAGCTGACATGCCACCACACGCTGGCACACGCTGGGTGAGATCTCCATGGAGACCAGAGAGTCACTGAAAGTGACTGATCCAGAGCAGCATGTCACGAAAAGACAGAAATGAGTGGTCTGGTTAGAGACGAGACCCGAAAGCTTTTCAGACTGACAGATTCAGCGTCGGAACAGATTAATCACAGGAACAAAACCACACACACACACACACACACACACACACACAACGGTTATGCAAGCATTCCATTCTTAATTCCATTTCAGCTATTTTTCTAGCTCCTCCTGACGGATCCCCAGATGTTTCCAAGCCGCCGGTTCCTGTCCTCTCCTTCAAGCAACACTACTTCCTCGAACCACCCCTGTGTGCTTCACTCACGCTCAGAGTTACTCTGCTGGGACTGGGCCGCGGCCTCCGCAGGGTAAGGGTGGGCGATACGGCCCTAAAGTGATATGACGATATTTTATTGAATTTATTACATAACCATGTATTTGGAGATATATTTCCACAACATACAACTGCAACAAAATATAGTTTATACTTTCAAATACCTCCTGCTCCTGCTCGAGGTGGTGGCTTCTTTACCGTCGCTTATCGGCACCGGTGGCCATCCAGCGACACGCTCAAGGTTACATCCACACACGAGTTCATCTCAAGACTAGTCATACATACACATACCTAAGTCCGTGGCAATTTAGAGACGCCAGTTCACCTAACGCACCTAACCGGTCTTTGGACTGTGGGAGGGGATTGCGCTACGTGATATTTTGTACCACAACCACCTCCACACTACACTGTAATCCATAAGTGTAGTTCGTTTAAAAAAAATAAACAAAAGATCGTCTATACGACGAGGCACACCCCTAACGCAGGGTCACCCGTGACGGACAGGCCCGAGAAACCCACGGCAGGTACAGATAAATCAACCTGTGCCCATAATGGCAACGCATGCACGTTGAAAGGGTCGGCAATGACCGCCAGGTCCTCTCTAGTACGTCTGACGGACGGAACTGGACACCCGTCATCCCCTATAACTCGACTCTGCATGATTTTTAAGGTTTAGGTTTGAGGAACCGGAGGGAGAAAGTGTGGCCCAGCACCATGAGTCGACAAGGCAGCTTGTGTGCTCTTCAGATTATGACTCATTAGGCTTCTGCTCTATCAGAAAAGTCTGAGGAGCAAACGGAAGCACGTTCTGTCCACTCGAGAGCATTTGAAATAGCATTTCAACGCTTCCTAAGCTCAATCGAACCTGACGTTTAACCTTTGGTGGTGCGTGTCTACTGCGGGAAATATCTGATACCCTTTTATTGTGGCGACCAAGCAGTTTGTTTGCAAAAATCTGTGGCTGGACAGTCAGCATTACACACCGTAATACAAATTATTACCCAGATGTCATATCTGACAGCGGCCCAGTGTTCTGGTCCAGGCTGACACCACCCCCCCTTAGGTCTTACTTGTACAGGTCCTGATGTGATCGTCCTTAAACCTTTGCATAGTTGGTCATCTTCCAAGCATAGGCATCTCCTGAGAGTAATAAGAGAACAAGCATTTATTGCTTATAATACTCACATTACTGAGAATAAATGCGACTTCAATCGTGTTTTTTTATCTTACGAGCTCCTTGCTTATATTAGAGGACGCCCTAAGCTGCGGATCGTATTTCTAACAACAACAAAAAAACAATTTAAACGAAAAAAAAAAAAACAATTTAAACGAATTTTAAAAATGCAGATTTTCTCAGGTATCCAGACCAGACCAGACAGGCTCCCAGTCAAAACAAACCTAAGCTAGCAAGCCTAGCTCTTAGCATAGCTGACTAATAACATAGATTAACAATATATGACTTATACAAATAGCATATTCGTGTTCAGAATAGTTTATTGCAAATAATATAGAGGATGAAACTAATTATCAAACCCAAACTAAAAAAAATAACGACGGTTAGATTACCGACCGTGCGCTGGCTCAATCCCAAATGAATCCGTATTCCCTACGTAGTGCACTCCATACCCCTATTAAGTCAATACGGCAATTTTGTTGTAGTGCACTCTCGCATTACCCAGGCAGCTATTTGGGATACAACCCAATACGACTCGATCCAAGCCCTGACGAGCTAACCGCGATTACATTAAGCGACTATTTCACAAGGAAATACGGCCATATCATGGGCTAAAAATGCAAAATACACGTAAACGCAAAACGTACATATTTAGATCAAAACCGAGATCGTGTCTTACTTGGCAGTTAGCGAACACGGCAGATGGAGCGCCACCCTCGACCCAAAGCGGAGGCTTTTTCTCTCCTCGCGTGACGTCACCTCCCCTACTGGCAGCAAGTGGAACTGCAACTCGTGGTTCTGCTGTATGTTTAGCAAACGCTTAGCTAAACGTTTTATATATATATTTTTTTAAATCTTATCTTCTAAAATTTCTAAACCAAACAGAGATATGACGAAGCGCCATTTCAGTTAAGCCTCGAGACTGTACAAAACACAACATGGTTCCAAAACGTTTGCACTGGTCAATAAAGCAGTTTATTCTGATCAATCCCAGGCTAAAAACTAAACGGCAAAGATAAGCCTGTGACGGGTTTGGGGCACCTGGTATGCTGGCTAACCAGATTTACCATTCAAGTTTACCAGCTAAACCATCACCAATCCAGCATTAACCAATATAAACCAAACTCGATCTATGTAGAAAATGGACATTTCAATTGACCAGTAAATTAGCATCCAAAATGCATCTACGATCTACGATGTAGCACGAATCAAGAGAGGGTGCAGACAGATGTATAATCACAGCATTGTTCCATAAATATCCATCCTTCACTTTGCCATTCCAACCTGGAGTTCTGTCTCTGTCTGAACATACGAGGTGCCAAATTCATGAATGTGATGTCTGATGTTCACTATCACTACCACACTGTCACTTACCACAATCTCATTCTCAGCTCTGTCAAGCTTAGGATTGGAAACCAGACATGTCTTGTCATGTAGACTGGACATTTCTGGAATAACCAACCAATAGTGCTCCCATTTGCTCCATATTTTCTTTTTGGAGTCTGTTCATGATCATATATTTTACCAAAGACTCTGCTAATACATTTTAGAGTAGAAAAACTTGCATGTAGACTTGCATGACAACTAAAATGTTCACATATATGCCCAACATTTTCTTTCTAGGTCTTATTTTCTGGTCACTGGTCATTGGTCGGTTTACTGTTTCTCTCTAGCCAGAGTCATCTGGTGTCTATGTAAATAACTCGTTGAAACCTGAACTAGACTTCCGTGAATGACCAACCAAACTGCCACTGGTTTACCCCATACTTTGTTTTTGGGTGCCAAATTCGAGAACGTGATGTGGAATGGTGTGTTCAAGACTTTCTCCATGTCTCTGCAAATAACCTATTGATTACAGGGTAGGAAACGAGAGATTCACTTGGAAGATCTGGTATCATGTGGCCTACATGACTCTCCAAGCAGCCTAGCAGCTGAGACAAAAGAGCCTCCTGTGCCGCTTTTCTCAATGTATAATCTCAAACTTGGCTCGCTTCAGATCCCCAGGGAGCTTTAGTGACTAGCCACAAAAAGCCATTGTGCCTAACTTAATTATAACCCCTACCGCTACCTGACTGAAGGAGGTGAAGTGTGCAAAAATGCAGCATGCCATCGGGTCCCGGTGGATGGAGAAGGAAACACTAGACTGAAAAGTGGAAAATGACCACCCAATGGTAGCTCATAGAAAAGTTACCCTCTTGTTCTGCCCCCAGAATTTCTGGGCAATGTGAGTCCAGGAAACTTTTCTTCCCACAATAGCTCTGTGAGAGCATTCGAGAAGCTTCTCAAAGGCAGGATGGAGCGAGCAGCAGGACGCCTGGCTGTGGCTTTTCTCGTGTTTGGAACGATCAGTGGATCTGCAATCCACAGCAGCATCAGTGAGTATTCGCAGTATTTTTATAGCTACTCTTCTATAGTCACTTTTGGGGTAGTTCTGGGGTATTTGGGTTTCGGCTGCACAGACTTGAAAAGCGAGCATTTCTTTTCTGGACATTACATTACTAATTACCGACATATTAGGATAATTCATAGAATAACTGTCATATAATTGTTTAATTTCTAAGGCGACCATATCTCATTATATTTTTGTCAGTTTCTTCAATTTATGTCTGTACAGTAGCTTCAGATTTATTTCATATTTTTCCAGATTAGGCCAGTTAACCTAATTTTAAAGTATTATTATATGACCGGAATATCTCATGTCTAACGAGGCATATATATATATATATATATATATATATATATCTATATA
>JAUZST010007518.1:0-39444 GCA_034779995.1 Parotocinclus haroldoi | reverse complement strand
TATATAATGTATAAAAAATGATTATGAATGCAAAATGAATTACAAATTGATTAACTTATTGTTCCCTTTTTCGTTCTTTTTATTCTTGTATGATGAAAAGGTCTTGATCTGAAGAGTGTAGGAAATATTATTTTCCACGAAGGCAAATTGCTATTCAAAATGCCAGACTTCATTCATATTCATATTGAGTTTGATAGGGATGTTGGATGTTTCTGCACAGCAACAAAAAAACACTTTTGCAATCATAAATGGGGCATAATTTCACATAAGGATCTAAACAGAGATGGTGACAAATGTAAAATATAAAAATCAGCAATTAATAAGACGTGAAAAAACAGCTATACATGTGAGGTAGTGAAGTAATGGTGATCACAGACAAACTGTGGACTGTGTTATAGAAAGTCGTTGTTGTGATCAGCGATGGATGGAAATGTTTCTACAGAAATGATGCTAAAGGAGATGCTTAGAACCGCTACAGACTTGTGTAGGGGATGAGAGGTGTTGTCCAGGATGGGTGACAGCTTGACTCTCCTTCGCCTCCTCTGTGGACTTGAATAAACAGTGCAAGAGACTTCACTCTCCTGTCCAGCTTGCTTATACAGCACTGTTTTATGTAATATCTTGGGCTTCCTCTGGTCATGCTGGAGATATCATACTGTCAGAGGTTGTCACTTGTTAATCATTGGCAAACCATTGGTATTTGAGTGATTTTATGCCAATCATGACCCATACAATGGCAGAGATAGACTTGGTCTTCTGAGCAACATCTCTTTCTTCAACAAGAGTCAAAGCACACAGTCGCAAAGCCCAAAGCCCACACGATAAAAGCCTCACACTACAGACCAGGCATTTTTATAGACAGAAGTTCAACAGAAAACATGCCCTTCCTTGACCTTTATCACAAAGCCATTTTACCTGAGCATTAGATTTATAAAAGATACGCTGCAGGAAATGGAAAATCAGAGAGACCTGACATAGGTCATCAAGCCCACACAATGGAGATAGATATGTAATTACTGTATATAATAACCCAGATGTGGGAGAAAGTCCACCCAGGTCCTGCCTTGTAGATATTATCCAACCATAAATGCACCTCCTGCCTTTTGTGTCGGATACTATAGTACTCATCATGATTCCATGCTTCAAGGTGGTGGTACATGTGCTGTAAAAATTCTGACTTTGATGCTACAGGCCACCTTGGACAATTTTCCCAAGCCATTTCTTTCCATTTGTTTCCAACTAAATGCATTTTAGCTATGGCATGGAGGTATTTTCTGCCGTGAAGAAGTTTGTATTGGTGCTGCAGTCATAGCCAGTTTGCATCACAATGGGCAAAAATCCCACAGACACAGTTCAAAATCTTTAGGAAGAATTTCACTCCTCAGTAGAGTGGGTCAGAGGGGACCAACTTAATATGAATGCCTATGGATTTAAATTGAGAAAAGCTCCTGTAGGTTTGTCCATATAATGTGTATTGTGTTTAATCCCTTTCTTCAGAGTTATGTATCCCTTCCTTTAGAATCCTCCAACATACTGAAGATCGTCGTGGAAATTATACCACTATTAATGAATTACAATGCAGACCCCCTACCTAAGATGTTTAGCAAACGTTTAATTGATTTCCAAGTTTACCACGAGCATAATTATGAAAAAACAAAGCTAAAATTGATTTAATACCACCTGCCTGTAATGGTTTTCAACCGAAACCTCTCATACAATAAATGATTTGTTAGATAGGCCAAGAGATTTATGTTGTGTCCTAGCAACAGAGGTTGGTTGGCATGGTCAGCAATATTTAACATAGGTGTTATGAGATGGTTAAATTCTTGAGGCTCCATGGTCCATTCATCCAGGTGTGCAACCCAAAGATCTATAATTACTTGGAGAACCATGAACTCTTGTCCAATCACCACTGGTGCCCAATGTGTTATTGCCCAATATAATGCAAGATCTCAATGCCTAATGTTAAAGTTATAAGTTAACACATTACAAGTGCACTTTTAACAGGTACTGTTTCTACAAAGAACTGAGTCTAGACCAAAAACAAACAGCCATGGGCAACAGAACCTGAAAATGTTACATTAGACACTGCTAGGGAAGACATTTTGAGAGGAATCAGGACTCAAAACTGGCAAATGATCGTCCTCTGGGTGAGACTGATTATTGACACTCTTCCAAGGTTGAGGAGATCACATTATCCATATTTATATAATCTAGTATTTTAATAGGGTAGGTTTCAGTTGAAAGCCTCATTTGAACCAGAGATAAAAAATATCATACATATATTCCATTGGTGATAAGACTAGACGTTAGGTAAATGTCAGGTCTCTGGTAATTGTTTGCTTTTATTAATGAGTACACACAGCGAACTTTAAATATTCCTACTTTGGTATTTTGTCCCGTTTTGTCCATCTAGTCCAGAGAGGTACACACTCAATTTCAGAGCTCTGCGAGCTACCTGATTTGCCAACACTTCAATGTGTCTTCGTGACCTTTGGTGCAGAACTACCTCAAGCTCTCTGACAGCCAGGTTCCTCCCTTAGGTTGTAGCTTTTGACAAATTATACTGTTTCATTGACTGAAATGGTGCCACAAACATTTTGGGCGACATTCAGGATGACTTTGACAGAGGTGACACAGGAAGGAAAAGGTAGCGAATGCCCCACGGCTGTCCCGTCTTCTCCACAGCCGACATGCGAGAATTTGGTTTTGGAATTGAATGTCAAGATGGCACTGAAGCTGAGAGACCTGAGGAGGATGAATATGGTGATGAGTTGTCACAGGAGACCTTGGTGATTACTGAACATAAGGAAGTTTCATCACATATATTGGTGAGACTTTAGTATGTAAGTTATAATAATAATAATAATAATATTGGTTCAATTTACTTCTATAGCAAACTTTACTATGGAGCATTGTCTCAAAACTGCATTACAATTTTCTATTACATTTTATTAACGTTTTAAACCCTGGGAGTCCCAAAACTCAAAAAGGGAGTGGCTTAGATGCTGCATGTAAGGACTGAAATGTTACTTAATTAATAGGTTTATAGTTAAGACTTCAAATAAACAGCTAAATATACATATAGAAAATATAATAAATAAAATAACATATAATAATAAGTGGACTATAATAAATATAAGAAAAGACAGAGGGTATAAAATCTAAGAATATAAGACAATAGTTAATATAAATAAAACATTTAATTAAAATAAATTTAAAAAAAATTGGGATATGGGCATTATTTTAGGCCAGTACACAGAGTTACTATAGGATTTTGTGTCATGAAGGTTTGATGGCATATCATCATCAGTCGGATAGTATGTGTTATATACTCTGATATGTTGTGGTAGTAATGGTGTGGGACTGGAACTAAGATGGAACAACTTGGGTGAAGCTGAAGTGGAGGAATATCTTTGTGTGGGCAGGAACTGGCACTGGAGCATAACAAAACTGAATATGTAGTTAGTTATTGTTAAGAGAACAGAGACTATAATAGAATGATTACAGATGATTTTAACACATTTAACATTTAAAACTAATCTCAAAGTGCTACAAGATAAAATGCCTTACATTTGTGGCTGTGTGGAATCTTACATCTGGTCTAAGGATGTTCCCTAGAAACTTCAGTTTTGCTGGCTTTCAGAAGGATATTATAAGTAGATGAATGATAACTGAATTGATAATTAATAATCTGCTCTTGATTATTGATTTTTGTTGAATTTTAAACAATATTTTATCCAGAGCAATACAGCTGATACAATCTTACAATTCAAGCAATGGTGGGTTAAGGACCTTGCATAAAGACCCACCTGTGGCAGCTATGCAGAGGTGGCATTTGAACCCGGAATGGATCATCAGGTCCAGAGTCTAGTACGGTAACTGCTAGGCTACCACAGTTCCTTTTAGTGGAAACAATACAAAACAATGCATATTTTCTTAATTTTTCTTTTATAAACTTTACATACATGTGTATTTGCGTGTATCAACATTCCATCCCTGATCAAGACCTCTCTTGCTGTGATTCCTTTTTGCCCATCTTGGTCCTACTCACATGTTTCATACTGCCTCTCATCTTATCCAGTGTCTTAACTCTTGGATCAGTTCCTGCGTAGTTTCTCTTTTTGGTTGTGTGTTTTGTGTCTTTCTTGTTTTTGCTCTGTTGTGTTTTATTTGTAATTTTATAGCAAACCTTTTCAGCCAGCTTCAACCATTCACTCTTCATGTATTACAATACATAACGGATCAACAATAGGCTTGCGTAGGTGTCATGAGGCCCCCATTATGGGATCTACCATGTTTCTGATGCTTAGCAGAATATCTTTAGAGCCTGTGAAACCCAGCAGGAATTTGCATACTATGAATCCATCTTCACTGTGCATCCTGAACATATGCAAGTGTGAAGATGGCTTTTGGAGCGCTTTGGAGATTTCAGAGTGGTTAATAATACAGGATTACACACTGCACATCAGTACAAGCTCTTACTATGGTTCAAATGGATTATTCCATCGCTTTCAAGACCACACAATAAAAGCTAAAGGTGGAACTGCTCCCATTTCGGAAAAATACAAACAAGCAAGCCTATTTACATCCGTTAGCATGCTCATTTATTGTAATCTGAGCTCTATGTTTGAAAAAATTGTTTGAAAAAATAGTATCCCAGCTTTTATTAGTCAGAACATTATTCTGTTTTCTGAGCTCTAAAACTGGAGACAGACCAAAAACATAATAAAATTGACTTTTTTCCACATCTTAACCTGTATATCAAACATTATGACTGTATCAGTTCTGGAACATGAGCTCAGGGTTTCAAGAAGAAGAAGCTCAGAAAGTCTGAGAGAGATCAATGAACTCATACTGGACTGGACCATAATGAACTTTGATTTACACTGAAAATAAAAATGTGTTTATCATTTGTTATGCGTATTGTTAGTGACAGGTAATAACTTTACTCTGACTGCTTTTAATGGAAACATGATCACCAGATAAGATCAAATGAAGATGAACTTTTATTTGTTATAAAAATATACAAGCCTCCTGTTTTACGAGCACTTTTCCTGGACAGAGTCTCAGGTGAGGGTCTGGACCTAGCCCAGGATTCAGTGGGAGCAGTGAGAGATGCACCCTGAACATTACAAGCACCACCTGCGATTTAAGGCCATGTCCTCGTAAATTGATACGGAAAGCTGATTAGTCACACCACCAAGCATATATATATATATTTACTTTGAGTGATAATGTGCACCATTTAACATCCACATTACATTCTGTGAAACAGAAAATTGACTTTTGCTAGACGTTATTACTACACTTACTTATTACTTACGAATAGTTTAGGCACTTTGTACACAGGGTTTTATTTGAAATGGTATATGAATTAGAATTTGGTATGGTAATGAAGTGTACAGTATAGTCCATACAGATAAACACTTATCTTTAACTTTTGAAGCTTTGAACCACTTAACGAAAATGAAAACTTTTGTTGCGATTCTCTTTTTTGTCAGCAGCTCTCGCACGGGTTCACATGTACGAGTTTTCTGACGTACTGACGCATATAAGTTCAGACAGACTATTATTTTTGTTATTATCTCAGCCTTAATCACTTAAAATCTGGGGCCATTAAACTGAACAGATGTTGATGGAGGCTAAATGCCGCATACCGCATATCCTAGCCTCGTCTTCCCTAAACATGCTCCTTTAAAACCCTTACATTGACCTACAAATGGGAAAATCAATTAAGATATTTTATAATATTCATATATATTAATATAATATTATATTCATGTATTCGTATAATATGAACATATTTTGTCTTAAAGAATTGTCATGAGAAGGTGCTATTTGATCATTTATGAATCATTAAAGTATTTTACAGATGTTATATTATAATCATGGCGTCTGAATGAGATATTGCAGAGACAAAAAACTTACTCTCTTATTAGTTTGTAAAGGTTGGAAATTGAAACCTCACTGATGAAAACCAAGTGTAGTTAATAATAGGGTTCAGTGCAATAATTCATAGTTTGTAATATTCCATTTCTTTTTCCTATAACGTTGCCATCCAGACTGTTGCCTTGGTTGTGTTGCGTTTGCTCTAATTCAGTGTAATTCAGCTCATATAGGGGTCATTAACAATAATTGAGCTGATGAGATGAATCAGGTGTGTTGATTACACAAAGAAATTATGACCTGCTAATGTTATGGAGTCTGTGCCAAACTTTAGCACATATGTGGAGCGGCTTGGCACAGAGCAGCTGAAGCAACAATTTAGACCAATTTAAAACAATAATATGGAGACAAAGATTGAAAACAACTTCAACAGATTCACGACAGAGCTTCACTGAGTTCACTGTAGTGTATTGATGAGCTTTGTTTCCTATGTGAGCAACTGCCAATAAGCTGAACTAATCATTTACAACACAAAAGTGTACATTTCCCATGGAACATTTGTCTCAACAGTCCAGGACTTCATCCACAAGAGTGTAATGACTGCTCAGATGTGATAATGATCGCAAGCATGAAGACGTCTCTGAAAAGAGTCCATTGGTTACAGTCATTCCAAAACCGTCTGGAGTTCAGTAATGTGACATGTTTTGCTTTTGTATGTATGTTGGGAATCCTCATAAATCTGGCATTATGTAATATTAGATATCATGTAACACACACACACACACACACACACACACGATGTCCTATATGGCATTAACATGTACATGCTGCAGTTGTTATTATTTTAAGCCTCAGCAGCTGAGGGTAAAGGTTGTTGAGTTCAAGGTTAAATTACCTTCTGATTATTGGTCAAGAGCAAAACAAAAAGCAAATAAGATTTGCACATTTATGTCACTTAGCAGATGCCCTTATCCAAACTGATTTACAGTTGATAAAGCGGTTGTAATTCAGTAGAATGTTAATGGTCCAATGACCCAATTATAGTACCTTGGCAGGGGTGGGCTTTGAACCCTGGACCTTCTGGTCGAAAATTCTATGCTACCACAGTATTTATAGATATTACACGCTTAATACAGTTAACAAACACAGGTAAACCATACGGGTCTTGGAATAATTTAATGTCTTTATTTTTGCCTAAAAATGAAACCTTTAAAATGTTTGACCTTCAACTCGACCAACTGCCAGTTAACCAAATAGTTTTTTTTTTCACATAATCCAAATATACAGTACTGTGCAAAAATTTTAAACTGCAGTAGATGAGATATGCTACTGCCCTGGCCATGGTATAATGACCATATCTAATTATTTCTCAGTCTCTTAGAAATTCCTGTGGTTACTTCAGACACTGTGCTGACCCACATATGTAAATCACTTAGGTTAAGTGTGAATGAAGAATACAACCAGAATGTACATTACATTTGTATGCAGTATTAAAGAAAAAAAGCAGCTTATGTAGGTGACAGTGGTAAGTATTTAGTGTAAACTCCCCTTAAAGTTAATGATAGCAGCATCTAGGAATGGTCAGGAATGGGTTTTTATGGAAGGGTAGCAACCAAGAAACCACTTTTGTTTTAGAAAGGAAGCAGGGTGTGTGTGTGTGTGTGTGTGTGTGTGTGTGTGTGTTTTTATATATGTTTTTTTTTCTAAATAATATAGGACCAAGATGGAAAAAAATAACTAAAATCCAACTTTTAACTCAAATGCATTTATTCAGTAGGAAAAAAATTTTAAAAACAGTTCTTTAACATCAAATCATGTGTGCCACAATGGTTAGCACCCCTGATGTTAATACTTTTTACAACCCCCTTTTCCCCCAAAAAAACAACACCTAATCTTCTCCTATAATGTTTCACAAGATGGGAGAATACAGAAAGAGGGATGTTCGACCTTTCCTCTTTGCACAATCTCTCTAAATCATGACCTGGGTCCTCTCCTCTTCAGCTCACAGGTTATCAATGGGGTTGAGGTCTGGGGACTGAGATGGCCATGGGAGGAGCTTGATTCTGTGTGTGATAAACCATTTCTGTGTAGATTTAGCCATATGTTTAGGGTCATTATCTTGCTGAAAGACCTAGTGACGATCCATCTTCAGCTTTCAGGCAGAAGCCAACAGATTTTGTTTAAAATGTCCTGGTATTTCAAAGCATTCATGATGCCATGCACCCTAACTAGGTTCCCAGCTCCATTGGAAGAGAAACAGGCCCACAGCATCACACATCCTACCCCATATTTCACAATGGGCATGAGGTGCTTTTCTGCATACTCAGCTCTTGTGTTATGCCAGACCCACTTAGAGCATTTGTTGCCAAAAAGCTCTATCTTTGTTTCATCTTACCAAACCCAGTTGTAGTCCCAGTACTGCTTGGCAAACTCCAAACGTTTGCATTTATGATTGTGAGAAAAGTTTTTTTTTCCATGCATACCTCTCAAACAGCTTGTTGGCATGTAGACGCCTGATGGTTGTTTTAGGGATTTTGTGACCCCAAGAATGTACCATTTGTTGCAATTCTGTAACCGTGAGCTTTGGAGAACTTTTCATTTCTCTTATCATCCTCCTGACTGTGCATGTTGGCAACATAAACTTGCGTCCTTGTCCAGGTTTGTTTATCACTGTTCCAGTTGTTTTAAACTTTTTAATAATTCATCTGACAATAGATATGGACAGGTGTAGGCGAGTGGCTATTTTCTTGTAGCCATTGCCTGACTTGTGAAGGTCAACACACATCTGTCTGACTTGAATGGTATGTTCCTTTGGTTTGTCTTCCCCATGTTGAAGAGAAATTGCCTCTGTGTCACGTCATATTTATACCCCAGGGAAACAGGAAGTTGTGAATTACTAATTACATGTTCCTACATACTCTGATCAACTCGTAAACTACTGTAGAAGTGGCAGAAATACTTTAATTACATTTATTTCCTAAGAATTGTTAGGGGTGCCAATAATTGTGGAACAGGTGATTTTATTAAGAATAATTATTTCTTAGTCAGGGATTTTTTTCCCTGCTTAAAATTCACTTGAGTTGGAGGTAACATTTTTCTACAATTTTCAGTGTGAGAGTATGTTTCCGCAACAAAAACTGAATTTATTTTTAGGCTTTTAACATATCTTAACCAGGGGTGGCAATAATTATGGAGGGCACTATATATATATATATATATATATCTGCATGATCTACCGTAAATCAGACTTAATAAATCTTAGTGTCTCTTAGAATGACAGTTATAATATATTGTGAGAATATCAGTTAAACAATAGCAGCCATGACTACAGACAACGAAGGGTTAAACTATCTGGTTTAATAACAGCTCATTAATTTGCCATACACCCACCACAACATGGAGAAACATTAAGAAAAACATAAATAAAAAACAGCATCTGTTCAATTTCTCCCAATAAACTTTGTGCAATTTTGATTTAATTCTCATATGTTAAAATTGAAATAAAGCTAAACACCTCAAGTGAGAGTCTAAGCTTTAAAATGCTAGTCCAGATGTCTATCTGTGACCAATATTTCATTCAATATAAAGGATGAGGCTCATTTTGGACCCAGTGGCAGTTCCAGATATCTTAAGAGGTTTATAAATAAATTCAGCTAATTAAAGTTGCAACTACAGCCTCCATTCCATGAGGGCTATTGAGAGTACAGAAAGTATTGCAGTTACCATCCTGCTTCATTTAACACACCTGATTAAGTCATCTTCTAATTAACAAGGCTTCCATGGACTGCATTTGTTGGAAGAAAAACAGGAATCTCTGCAGGGTTAGGCCCTCAGGACTGCATCCGAACACGCTGGATTATATTTACTTGATTGTATTTCCTTTCCTAATAGCTTGACTGGAATTGGGTTTATGTTCAAATCCATTTTGGATCTCCCATTTACTCCATTTCATGAGGCATTTTCTCTTTAGCTAGCTTTACATTTTAGTAAAGTCAGTAAAGTCAAAACAAAGGAGCTAATGTGAATAAAAGCTAACTGTGAGGTTTTTGTTTGGTCTGTTAATATGATTGTTGTGTGGCATACCTCTGAGGCTGTGCATCATTTTTTGTGCGGTTGTTCATTATGTTAAACTGTGGTTGTCAGGGGAAACTATTGAAACGTGCAGATCAAGCAGAGTTGCCCGAAATGCTGTATTGAACCCTCATGTTCTTCGGTGCTAATAAAGACCTGAGTCATCGACATCTGCCCTCATACAGACTTTTCATTCTCGTTCTCTGTTCCGCTGTTAGGCAGGAGGCCGGGTGTAATTAGGGCCGCAAGCTTCATAGTAATGAATGCAGATTAGCCTGCGTTAGAAATGCCAGAGCAAGAGCCACTCCCCTCAGATTAATCACACTGATTACAGTGCAGTGGGGAAGGAAGTGAGCAGGTAACTCACTGCAGAGTTTGCTTACGTTCTAGAAACCCGGTTTGTGTTAAAAGATGCAGTTCTTAAACATCAAGTGTCTTAACGATTATCGATTATTGATTATGGGGAATTTCCCACAAATGCCTAAAGTTTGTTCTTTAATACTTCCCTCGGCTTACCTGTAATAACAAATTTCTACCTGAAAGGCCAGTTTTCAACATTTAATATGCAATGGAACCGCAGAGTTAGAAACGTAATTGGTTTCAGAAGGCCGAATATAGTCATCCATCCATTATCTTTCCCTTTATCCACATGAGGTCGCAGGGGCGCAAGGGCAGGAACAACCCTAGATTGGGCGTCAATCTATAGGGCACACACATACGCACAGTTTCACACTAAGAGCCACTCTAAGAGACACCAATTACAGTCATGTCTTTGGATTGTGGAAGCCAGAGTACCCGGAGTAAACACACACAGACTTGGGGAGGATATGCAGACTCCACACAGAAATTACCCAGGTCACTCCACCCTAGGATTGAACCTGGGACCTTCTTGCTATGAGGCAGCAGTGCTACCCAGTGCTATGATTGTACTGTGTGCCATCTATAGGTCATTGGTATTGGTCATTTGGTATGGCTGAACATGCCAAAATTTGTAGCCTGTATACACATTTAGTACAACAGTACTTTTGGTAGCATCTTTGGTGTCCCCCTCAAGAATGGATCTTATAAGAACATTTACTGTTAAGTGAGATTCACAACACTGAACAGAAAATTTACCCCGTTGGTGCCACGTCAACCGTAATGACTGTGCCTCTGCAGAATATCATCTGTTTGAAAAGACATTTTTCCTCTTCCCTTCCTTTTTTAATGGTTCAATTATAACTACGTTTTTTCCAATAATTCATTGTTTTTCTCTCATAAGGAACGTAATAAAGTTAGGCTTCCTGACCTTCGAGTATAACATGAGGTTTAATTAATCAAGGAGCTTTTTGTCTGTTTTCTATGCTGTTCCAGATTTTAACAGCTTACTCCCTTGAAGAGAAAAATTAGCGTTGTCTTAGGTTAACTTTGGTGGAGTGGGGTCATTTGTGGTTGAGTAAAAGTAAGAGTTTTCAACTTTGAGGAAACTTTAAGGTTCTTGTTGAGAAGACATCATTTGAAGATGTTTTTTGGAGACTAAAAGGTTTTTCTGTAGAACCATTCAGGGATCCACCAAAGGGACTAACCAAAGAAGCATGATCTCTATTGATCGAAGGCTTTAGCACAACCGAATAAGAGAGGTGGTAAGGAGACTTCTGACTGGGAATTTTAAAAAGAATACTATGAGTCAAGTCAAGAGAAAAAAACAGTGCAGGATAAAGACAGGTAAGGCTATAACACAATGCTATTCTATGAATATTATGGATGCAGTACTGAAAGAAAAGTGAAGGATGATCAAAAGCCGGATCACATTAGCAGCATATAAAGTGGATCCATCAAAATGCTTGATGGTTCGGCCGAACTCTTTAAGAGATGCAACAGAACCCTGCAGCATCACCACTGTATTGTTAGTCGTGAGCTTAAGAAGCTATTACTCATCCATGTGTTTACCTCCTGGAGGCAGGATAAAGCAGCAGGAGATAAAACCCAGAATAACAAGAATATGTTAAAGGACCTTGTGAAAATACCTAGGTTGTACAGTTAAAAGTTGGATCAGGATCAGCAGATTAACATGGTCAAGAGGAATATTTACAAGAATAGCTTTGTTATTGTTTTTTGGGTTGGCACAGGTTGAGGAGTTTTTGTTTGTTTGTTGTTTGTTTTATTAGTTAAAGTTTATTATTTAAAGGTGCATTAGCAGGAAAGGCTATATTAATAACAGGCACAAGGTTATATGTGGCCTAGTGGTGAAGGTACTGGACTATGGGCTATGAAGCAGAAGGTCCAGGGTTCAAATCCCACCTCTGTCACAGTTGGGTCCCTGAGCATGGCCCTTAACCCACAGTTGCTTGGATTGTAAGACTACATTAATTGTAAGTTGCTCTGGAAAAGGGTGTCTGCTAAATGACATAAATGTAAAAGTAAATACTGGGCCAATTTAGATCGAATGTATGTCTTTGGAATGTGGGAGAAAATTGGAGCACCAGGAGTAAATGTCCGAGCTTTGAGATGACAGGACTAGTCAATGCACCAAGGTGTAACCCAGTCAGTTATGGAAGTTGCCCAATAAATACTAAACCTTACAGTCAAAGTTATTCTTCGAGGTGTAAGGGTTAGACAGCAAACCTGGAGAGCCAACTGGGTCCTGAGAGCCTGGGTTTGAATCTAAGTTGGGCATGCGAAGTGCAATGTGAAGGTTGGGACTCTAGGTTCATGTAGTCCATTTTCATTAATAAATAAATTTCAACATTGTATTGGAAGACCTACACTTTTCAAATTTGCCTTTATTTTTGATTGCATTTACATACATTTTTTGGTCCAAAGTGTTGTCTGTCTTTTATGTGTTTTACTTGTCTTCCTCAATGCACTTGCCTTCACCTGGGCCTTCATCCTTGACTCTTCCTAGTTGTCTTTGTGTTCATTTTCTTTATCATTGGCTCTGTTGGCACATTCCATGTCTTCAACATATCCATCTTTGACATCAAAGTTATTTACTCCTCATTGTTGGGCCATTATGACTGACAGATCTACAGGTCTAGATGATTGTATTCAGGACAGAGTAAGTGAATGAGTGCACAAGATCAAGAGGCTGTTTGATTTTGAGGAAAAATTTGACCTTGCACAATGGATAGTTTTCAGAGATAGGCACATCAATAGATACATGGGTTCAGTAATTCATATTCAGAGCTTTAATGTGCATCTGCATAAGGACTTCTGTCATCTCCTACAGATTACATTTTCGATTGAAAAATGATGAATGTTCAGCAGAACTATTACAGTACTGACTCCATCCAAAGGAAACCAAAAGCTGGATCAGATTAATATGCATTTGATTTGATTGCTAAAATGTTACTATAGCTACTAATTACGGTTAATTAGTGTTTGAAATGGACAAGTAGAATAACCTTGGATCTCTCTGTAGCCCAGTGGGCATGGAGGATAATCATGCTCTGTCACAGTACATGGGCAGAGTAAGAGTAGGCCATTAGTCAGCCTTACTTACAGCATTGGCTCTGGTTCCAAACTTCTCAGTCAGGGGTGCTGTCTTCCCTTCTCAAGACTCCACAAAGGGGGTACACAGAAGTACTGCTGGGGCAATGTCAGAAGTTTAAACACCTCTGTCACAGCTGGACTAAAGATAAACCAGCACTCATTGTCTCATGTTCAGTAGATCGGAGAGCGCGTGTGTCTGTTAAGATTATGGAATTGTAATAAAGTAAGTGGTCATTAAAAAAACAAAAATATTTAAATAAATTCATAAAAAAGTAAAGAAAAAACTAATCTGAAAAGGCAGGAATGGAATTACCAATGAGAAGGAAACTGAATCCACAGCAGCGCATCTTATATAAGCTCCTCTGAGAATTTCAAAGGCCTCATGACTTACTCTTGCTTGAGTCAGTTTTTAGACTGTAATATAAATGTGTTTGTGTGTGGTGTTGTCTTGTGGCTCATCTCAGCTTGAACATGAATAATAACAATTGATATATTGTTAGTCTACACACACACACACACACACACACACACACACACACACACGTCTCTCTCTCTCTCAGGCATGACAGGTGTAAACATGCAGACAGACAACTGTAGCAGGAGATGAGTTTCTGTCTCAGAAAAATAAAATATGTCAGTGTTTTAGAAAGAGGAATTTTTCACATGCCGTCGAGCGTCTCATTCAGTGAACACTCAGGGTCTGTTGACTCGCTCGGCCCAGATATTCCACAAACTCTTAAAAGCTGTGCTATTACCACGCTTGGCCAGCCGCCCTCAGGTTACCTTGCTTCATGTAAAATGCTGTCAAATGATGCTTTACTTTTTCTAATCCTGAAGCAGGGAGGTTTCGTTTCATCGATTTCCTATTAGTTTACAGTATTCGATAACCCTCCTGTCAATGTCATTATGGGATATAGAATGTGAGTGGTGAAAATTAATATCATAAAATAATTAATAACTAAAAAAATTACAATACGTAATACATTAATTATACATTAAATAGTTAAGCATAGGCTCAACATAGTTTTTGGTTTTGCTAATGATGCACAGTTGTATACATCTGCTAAACCACACTGATTGGTCACTTTATTAGGTACATCTTGCTAGTACTTGGTTGGGTTTGTAGATGCTCAATTGGTTTGAAATCAGGTGACTGTGAAGGTCATTTGAGTATGGTAAACTAAAACAAACCAGCTTGAGATGGCATAAGTGTGTTTGTTTATTTGTTTGTTTGTTTATTTGGTTTATTTAGCATCAAGTGCCATTTTAGTGACAGACACAAAGTTACAATGATACAAAAGTTTACATCAGGAATAGTCACATGTGAGATTACAGTTGACTCCAGACTGAGAGCTTTAGAAAACCTAAATAATTGTTAGAATCAGATGAAAATTGACCAAGTTATGACATTTTAAACTTTTGCAATTTACAGACCACTGTTGGATTTGCTGTTTGGATTAAATCGATTCATTTAGCATAACTTTTTTCTGAGAGGCAGCTAATTTTAAGAAGTAGCTTTTAGCACTTCTCCAGTAGGAAGTTGGGATAATTGGGTTAACTGGGTTAATTTTCTGTGCTTTTTTATCATTTTGGGGCTTTTTTTTACAGAATGGATACTTCTCAAAAACATGGTTTAAAAGCAAAATTTTATCCAGAATCAATCTATATTTTTTTGGGGAAGTGAAATTTAAGTGTCTTTCATTATTCATTAAATGAATGGAGAGGACATTTAACTTTCCCTTTCGCTCTTTGGAGCAGGTGTTGAGCTGTGACCGGTTGAAGAATATCAGTGTTTTTTATATGACATTTTTGGAATTGTTTTCTGGAGTTCCTACTTTTTAAAGTGTTATAAGTTGAATGGTATTAGTGGCCAAGGCTAAGAAATAACTTAATAACTGCATATCATTGGGCTGTGAGAGGAAACCAAAGTGCCAGGACTAAACCCAGGAGGTCACAAGGAGGACATACGAACTCCACACAGAAAGGGTAACTCCATCTGAGATCAAACTCAGGACCTTCGTGCTGTGAAGCACTGCGCCACCCATTTGAGCTTTGTGACCCGTAATCCCACTGGCATTAGCCATTAGAAGATGAGGACACCAACAATACTCACATGGATAGCAACAATACTCAGCTAAGCTGTTGTGTTTAAATGATGCTCAGTTGGTATCAATGGTTCCAAAGTGTGCTAAAAAATCTCCCCATGCCATTACACCATCTGCCTGGAACATTGGTAGCAGTCAGGATCATAATGTTTATGCCACTTTCTTACCCGACCATCTGTATATCACATAAGAAATTAAAACTCAGATGAGGGTACGTTTTTCCTGTCATCCCCTCGGTGAGCCCGTGAATTGTAGCCTCAATTGTCCGTTCTTAGCTGAAAGGAGTATCACTGCACCACTGTATGGTCTTCATCTAGTGTACTGTAGCCCATCTGCTTCAAGCTTTGACATTTGTGCACTCTGAGATGCTCTTCTTCATACCTTGAGGGTTACAAGTGGTTATTTGAATAGTATTTCACAAAACTTAATTAGTATTACCTAAAAACACTTGAACTCTCCTGGAAATTGGTTTCACCATCCTGATGAAGAGCTTGACATACACTATAATTGCCAAAAGTATTTGCTCACCTGCCTTGACTCACATATATGTTTAAGTGACATCCTTTTCCTAATCCGTAGTGTTCAATATGATATTGGTCCATCCTTTGCAGCTAGAACAGCTTTAGCTCTTCTGGGAAGGCTGTCCACAAGGTTTCGGAGTGTGTTTATGGGGATTTTTGACCATTTATGAGGTTACATACTGATGTTGGACGAGAAGGTCTGGCTCTCAGTCTCTCTAATTCATCCCAAAGGTGTCCTAACGGGTTGAGGTCAAGACTCACAGGGTGGTCAAGTTCATCCACACCAGACTCTGCCGTGATACTGCCGTGAGACTGCCGTGGTGCAGTGATACTCCTTTCAGCTAAGAACGGACAATTGTCAATTGCTACAATGCACGCGCTCAGCAAATGGATGACTGGAAAATGTTTGCCTCATCTGATGAGTTTTAATTTCTCGGCCATTCATGTCTTTATGGACCTTGCTTTGTGCATTGGTGCATAGTCATGTTGGAAGTGGAAGGGGTTGGCTCCAAACTGTTCCCACAAAGTTGAAAGCATGGAATTGTCCAAAATGTCTAGGTATACTGAAGCATTTAGAATTCCTTTCGCTGGAACTAAAGGGCCAAGCCCAGCTCCTGAAACATAACCCTACACCATAATCCCCCCTCCACCTAACTTTACATTTGGCACAATGCAGTCAGACAAGTACCATTCTCCTGGCAACCGTCAAACCCAGACTCGTCCATCAGATTGCCAGCACCTCCACTGCTCTAGAGTCCAGTGCTTTACACCACTGCATCCGATGCTTTGCATTGCACTTGGTGATGTATGGCTAGGATGAAGCTGCTTCCATGGAAACCCGTGAAGCTTACAGCGCACTATTCTTGAGCTAACCTGAATGCCACATGAAGTTTGGAAGTCTGCCTTGGTTGACTCTGCAGAAAGTTGGCGACCTATCCGCTGACTCCGCTCCATCAGTTTACGTTTCCTACCACTTCATTGCTGAGTTGCTGTTGTTTCCAAATCATTTTCTTATAATACAGCTGACAGTCGACTGTGGAATATTTAGGAGCGAGGAAATTTCACGACTGGATTTGTTGCACAGGTGGCATCCTATCACAGTTTCATTATGGAATTCACTGAACTCCTGAGAGTGACCCACTCTTTCACAAATGTTTGTAAAAACAGCCTGCATGCCTAGGTGCTAAATTGTATACACCTGTGACCATGGAAGTGATTGGAACACCTGATTCGGTTTGGTGATTTTGATTTGGTGAGCAAATACTTTTGGCAATATAGTGCACCTAAGGTCAAATCTATTTGATTCCTGTATGTTAGTTAAGGAGGTGTTTTTACTCAGTGCTGTCAATTAAACACACTTCAGAACAGAGAAGAACAGTGCTTCAAAGAATACCTGTGATAAATCCCTAATTAGGGTTTTATTACTGCGCTAATTAAGTCTTGTCATCGGAGGCAGCTAAGGAAGCTCCTGTTTACCCTTATCTGTAGGGAGGTGTCACAGTAACATCAAGTAGAGTGGCAGGACCTTGAGCCGTACATCGTGCTTGGGATTTGCGACCCAACTTTGGCGGGCCGATACTTTGTGCCCGGGAGTTGCAGCTATCGAAGGCAATAGCATGATTCATGAAGTCATTTTCTATAATTACCTCATAGTTCATCGAATTAATTGGAACAATGATTCAAAAGTACAGACGGCGAGCCAGTGTACATTCATTTGCATATTAAACATAGTCTGTCATTAATCAGGAAAGATAAGATAGACTCTATTATGTAACTACTAATATAAATATGCATGATTTATGTGCATGAACCAACCAAGTGAAACACTGAGTAATCAACTCAATATTTGATTTGTAATTATAAGCTTCTTGGCTAAAAAAAAATTGTCACAACTGCCTACGGAACTAGACCACCACCATGCAGAGTCTGATTGGTTCCAGTGGTCTGGCTCTAATACCTACAGACACAGTTTTGGACAAGTCTGAGGAATCGAGGTTCAGGATGGGGTTTATCTCCCTGTTAGTGCAGCAATGTCCTCATGTCGCTGGCTGAGGGGACAATAAGAGGTGCAGACACTGGTACCTGTCACATGCATTGGGACTTGCGACAATAAACAAGTGTAGGGGAGGCCAAGGAGAAGAAGGCACAGGTTGTCCTAGCATGGGGACTGTGGATACAGAGGCAGCTGCTTCATAGCAGGTGGGAGACAAATAGGATATGGGCGTCTACAAATGAAGTAAATGTGTCATAGTCATGCTGACATTCTTCAGTCTACACCCACCGGTCACTTCATGAGGTACAGCTGTTCAGCTGCTCATTAACGCATCAATCATATCAGCCAGTCACATGGCAGTTAGATGCATTTAGCTGTGGAGCATCAGAAATGTGACTTTGAACCTGACAGCATTGTTGGTATTTCGGAAACGGTGGATCTCCTGGGATTATCACACACAGCCATCTCAAGGGTTTGCAGAGAGTGGGTAAAAAAAGAACATCTCCAGGGAGGGCAGCTCCCTGAGTGAAAAAGCCTAGTTGGTGCCAAAGGTTAGAGGAGAATTGAGACTGGTTCCAGCTGATAAAAAGGCAACAGAAATTCAAATAATCACTAGTTACAACCGAGATATGCAGAAGAGCCCCCTCTGATTGCTCAACATGTCAAACTTCGAAGCAGATGGGCTACAGCTGCAAAAGCACACTTGGTTGCCACTACTGTCAACTAAGAACAGGTAGCTGAGGCTATAATTTGCACGGCTCGACAAAAGTGGACAATAGAAGCAAAAAAAAGACATTTCTCTGGTTAAGAGTTTCTGTTTCCTTCTGGGGTATTGTTCTGGGTTATGTGATGCAAATTTATACTGAAAATATATTCAATGTGGTTTCTCAGATAAGATTCTATTAAATGAGATTACACCATGTTGCTGTACTTAGGAAAATTACACCTACATGCCATGTCCCATTTAGCGACATCTAACATCCTAAATCCTGTAGACTATACTGTATATACATCTAATGCAGCAGTAATTTTGGTAGTGCTGTTGATTTTGCTTCAGGAATTTATTTTAAGAAATGTTACTGTTTATTCCCCATCCAACACTGAAATGAAATTTACGCCCTTAGAGAAGGGTGGTGCTTTGTTTTGGCTTTCTTCAGATCCTCGTACCATATGAGTAATGCACACAATATTAGGTAGCAATTAAGACTTTGAAAGTTATTATAGAATGGAGAAAAATGCTGCACTGTAGAAAACTACATATTTGGCCATTGTTTTGGTGCTCTTGTTGGTCAGGACCACGCTTCACATATGGTCATGATAATCCATCCAGACATCTGAGACAAAACTCCACCTGTTAATTTTTCAAATAATTTCTATGTAGCATAACTCAAGTGCACACTCCAGATTTATACAATGAACTGCCAATTAGTTTCATCTTAATTACCATCGGTTGTCCAATCCTGACCATCTGTGGGAACAGTGGGTGGTTTCAACATCTCTGATTTACGAATAGTCGCTGTGATCAAATAATGATCAAACGCCCCACGTGTGTGCTTATTTAATTTTTTATTTTGATCCAGCGTGTGTGCTAGTGTTGAAGTGTGACAAAGAGCAACTGGTGAAGGAATTCCAACGGTCTGCCTGGTGCTTTGGTGGCATTCCTTTCCTCTGGGCGAAGAGAATACAAACCCTATTTAAGGACAGACCATAACTGATGGAGCTGCTTTTACTGTCTATAGATGTATCTGCTTTCCAGAATCCTGCCGCTGCCTGGCTTTTGGTGCCAAATATGTGCCCATATGCCAGGGCGAAGAGCATGCCAGAAGCATAATATATCCTGTTCTGGCTCTAACACTAGCTTAGATGCATAAATGTTGCATTGTTAAGCAGTGACAGATGGAGAATACATTTCTAATGATGGTGTTCTGCTTAGTGAATGTAAAAATGTCAATATCTGTCACACGCATGCACACACTCCCATGACTGAAACGAATAATGTGTGTGGCGGCAGTGTTACCAGTAAACCCATGTCTTACCTGGTACTATGACAAGGCACCGAATGTAGGCTTGCATTCTATGGTGTTGATAGTAATGTGCATAATAATGGAGAGTAGTTGTATATCCAAAACATACGTAGTACTGGGCAAATGTCTTAGGGCACCATTAGACTAGATCTAATTATTCCTTAGTGTCTTTAATAAAGGCTTAAGTGGCAAGTGTTCAGTGGGATACCAAACTGACCCTACAGTCCAAAAAAGCTTGATCAGGAATGGTTTATGTAAGCTTAGCCTCTAAGGAACCACTTATTTAGGATAAAACAGATCAAGATTTTCTAAACATTGTAATGAAGATCAAGGAATAAAGAGTGTTATGGAGCGACAAATGCAAGTTGTCTAATTTCTGACTATGTGTTATGTATGTATGTTACAAAGTTTAAGACTTTTGCACAGTTAAATAACTATTAAATATTTGAAAAGTTTTGTTTACTAAAACGTTCTTGAACAAAATAATATAATATGACACGAGAAAATTGCTTCTGCATTCTTTTTCCTGTAGTTTTATGCTTTTATAATCATTTCATTTGTTTTGGGGGTTTTTTGTGCCTGAGGGAGGACGGCCAGATGGGGAAATCGTCCCAGACTAAATGCGACTTACCTTACTTACCTAAATTCCATGGATATGCCCCAATAACCCTGCAAGAATAGGAAGGATGAAAATAATAATAATAAATAATAAATGAATGACAATAGTATTAATAATAATAAATAAATATATAAAATAATAAAGATTAAAAGAAGCAATATAATAATAATAATAATAATATAATCATAGTTATTATTATTGTTGTTGTTGTTGTTGCTATTATTGTTGTTGTTGTTATTATTATTATTATTGTTATCATTATTATTATTATATTATTCTTTTAATGTTTTCCCACCAATAAATGCTTCCATTTTATGAAAATATGTTTTCTTTGTATGTAGTTTGGCGTTGTTCTTAAATTATTAAATTAATAATAATAATAATAATAAAATAATAAATAAAAATAATAATAATAATAATAAATAATAATCGTAAATTATTTATGTCCCGCTTCCTCCGCGGTTCTTCAAGATCTGACCTGGCATTGTTATTGAAAGCAACTTGCACTTACAGCTTATTTGCATATTGTTTTGCATGTTCTTTTCAGGTGTTGTTAATTATGATATCATTAGTAAACACCTGTAAATGTTCCCTGTACAGTTGGAATCGTGGGTCAAACCCAAACCCTAAGGCATTCCGTTCTGGCTGTGTTTTGGAATCCCCTTGGCTATTACTTGTTCCTTTGATTCATGTAATCCACCTGAGTGTGAATCCAGGCACTCAGTTATCAGAGCACCTAAAAGAAGCACCTGGTATTGGATTTCCAAAAATCCCTTTGCTGCCATGGTGACTTTTCTTGTGGAAGACGAAGAGGAACGTGTCCAGGACACCTCACTTTGTGTTAAATCCTGAACCCGGTTAAAGACAGAACTGTGGCTGCTGGATCTACTGCCATGTTCTCAATATCTCTCTTTCAGCTATGATGTAATTTTCTTTAATCGTAGGAGGCTGCAGCTATAGCCTGTACCTTTTGTTCTGAGCCACTCGTCTGTGCCTGCGCAGTCGTATATAGAGCATGCCAGAAGGTTTCCAATAGCTTCTTTTGCTGAGGCTGCTGATATTCCCAGCAATTCCTTGAAATGCTTTTCTCTAAGGGATAAATTGATGAATATAACTGTGGTCAGCAAACTGGGGGAGTTTTAACTCTGTTTGGCATCATGATCATTTTAGATAAGATAGTGACTATTTTCTAACTCAACTCCAAAACCTAATAACAGAAAAACCCTTTGTGAGATTTTAATATAGGAAACACATAGTACTTGTTATTATACAAGCCCATAAAAAATTTGGGACACTATGGAAAATATGTGTGTAATATGTTAAAAGATATTTAATTTGTTAAGAAACATCCATTCCTGCCTCAACCATTCAAAAAACATTGGAGCTTGGAAGCACTTACCACTTTGGAATGCTGCCATTTCTTCTCACACCACTTAAAAGATGTTTTGGCGATGAACAATGAACTGTTTCAGCTGGTATTTTGTCCCATGCTTTTTGCAAACATGTCTTAAGGTGTGCAACAGTACAAGGTCATCAATGACGCATTTTAAAAATTAGCCACACAGTCTCTCTTAGGGACAGGTCAGAACTACAGGCAGACTTGTTTTGATGAAAAATCACTGGGCATCCCTGGAAAAGCTGACGTCTTAAAGGCAGTTTATTTTGCTCTGACATCTCAGTGTACTTTTCTACATTACAGTGTTCCCTCATTTATAGACTGAATTCATCCAAGCCCTACGATGCCACCCAAACATTCTGCAAGTTCTACGGCTAAAATAGTGTATAAATACTTCAATAAATATAGCGTCCCTACTTCGTGGATTTTTGTTTATCGCGGGTGGTCCACGAAAGGTGAACCGTGAAGTGGCGAGGGAACACTGTAATGCTGCCATTACAGAAGTATAAAGGACCTTTGTCAAGGACACTGACCCAACACCATAGCATGACAGACCCTGTGTCCATTTTAGATCGACCCCAGCCCTGAGAAGTCGACGAAGCTTCTTTTTTGTACAGTAAAGTTTTAAGTGCAACTTTGTACTGTAGAGTTTGATAAAGGTTTGATGAAGTAATCCCTTACCCAGGTGCTTCTATCAGCTATTGATGAATGACGGTTGTTGATTCAGTGCCGTCTGAGAGATCAGAGATCATTCCTCTTCACTTTAGGCTTGGACCTTTACACTTTATGCACTGAAATTTCTTCATCATTGAAATGCATAATAATGCATAATTATGCATATTGAGGGGAAAAACACTTCTGCTCACCTGTGCTCCTCAGTTTTTTTTTTGTGGATATTGCTTTTGTACCAAATATTGACCCGATGTCATCACCTGTTTGAAATCAATATTTTTTTGCTCCTCATTACTAGCCCTAAATTTACCATTTATTTAATATGCCATTTCTTGGAATGTGTCGCAGGCCTGAATTGCAGGATCAGAGCCCATCTTGAAAGTATTGAAAACAAGTCAGGATTATACATTAAATTAATCCCTCAAATGGCCTGTCTACCAGCCTGCATATTTTGGGAAGGTTTAGGAGAACTAACCACAGGTGAGGAAACCCGGAGCTGCATGGCAACACTTCTTCTGTATCACTGGGCCACCAGCAAGAGCACGGAAGATCCAATCACTGGATTGTATTCTTAAGTAAAACTACAAGTACATGTTATAGAAGCCTTACATCTCACCTGTCATGGCTTTCAAAAGGACTGAATTCTAAGGTGAAAGATGAAGAACGCCATTGTGGTGATGGATGGACCTTATTTTGTTTTCAGTTTGAAGTCAATTTGAAACAGGGCATGAACTTCGGATGGGCCGATCTCAGATCTAAGACCAGATAATGCTACCCTTAAATCCCTCACCACTTTGAGACGAGCGTGCCTCTGTGCCCTTACATCACCCGCCTTCTTTCAAGCCAGCTGTATTCAACCATTAAGAGCAGCTATTTTTGTAGCTGTTGCCACAAAACCCCGCAGTGCTTCAGAGTAGTGCAGAGGGATGTGGATCTTCCCTTCAATTCTTTTTCTACCCGCATTTTTTTTGGCTACTGAATATAGTAGGGGTATGACATCTGTCTAATGTGTTTGAACATTAAACATCAATATACAATACACTTATAGTTTTCTTGCAAAGTGTTCTGTGTATGTGCAGTCATTATATTTTTTTATTTATTAGCCATCCCTTTTGTTCCAGATCAGGATGTAGTGGCTCCGGCAGCTAGCCTATAAATGACAAGGTCACTAGGACGGTCCACGACCTGCTTCTTTTCCCTCAGCCAATTGTATCAGAATTTGATGTTTTTTTTCCAGTTGGAAAGTGCCACTAGGACTTGTGCCCAGGTCTGTACAGTGGTGGGTTCACGTATTTAGAAGGTTAAACCTCTGACTTGCCATTAATAATACAAGTTTGCACCGTTTAACAGCTGTATTATGTCCTGTGAAACAATTTGTTGACTGAAATGGTCATTGACATTGAGATAGTCACATTGTATTCTAACTGTACTGTAATGTAAATAAAAGAAAATATTATAAGAAAACTGCATGCAAATCATACGTAAATGTGTCAGATATACCACTGAAAATGAGCGGAACGCTACCATCTACACAGCAACCAGAGCCCAGTGTTCTCCGCATCAATCCGTCCAGGAAATACCCAACACTGTCAGTCTTAGAGAACACAATGGAAGCCTTTTTAACAGACAGTATCGAACATAGCAGTTAATTTGAGCTAATTATTCACATGTTAATAGTGCACAATATAGTAAGTACAGTTATGACTAGTTTATAATAATAATAATAATACATTTAATTTATACTGCACTTTACATTTCAAAGAAATCTCAAAGTGCTACAGTATAAAAGAAAAGAAAATCGGAGAGAATATGTTGAATGCAGTCTCCAGTGAAGGAAGGGGACTTTTGCAAAATATGCATAATGCCCAACACGTGATTAGGGGACTGGAATTGATAGGTCAGTGTGGTGTGGAGGAAGCTGTTTCTCAGTCTGCGTGCGTGGAACGTTTCACACATGAATACAATTAAACATACTATAAACCTTCCTCGCTGGCTGCACACAAGCAAGAAGGAATGAGTCCATTTGAAGAAGCACTCATTTCCAGAACAGGCAATCCAATATCACCCTTTAAACACAAGGTAAATAGGTAAATCCAGTATGGTGCTATCAGTAGAATGATACAGCATGTCAAGGTATATGGGACTCTGGTGACCTAGCCGTTAATGTACTGAACTGTAGACCAAAAGGTCTAGGGTTCGAATCCCACCTCTGCCAAGCTACCACAGTTGGGTCCCTGAGTCTGCTAGATGACATAAATGCAAAATATATATGGAAGTGAAGCTGGCACTGTGCTTGTAGTGTTATGCAGACTACAAAAAATTTCCATTTTATGTCTCCGCTTGTGTCAGAGTCCTAAGTGTCCATGTACCACACAGTTATTTGCACATAATTAATGTGAAATAAATTAATATTTTAGAAAATAAAGAAAATAAATAAATACATAGGTAAACAACAGCTCAATATCTGGAGATAAAATTTGCTATTATGATTTGTTATAATGGACCTCAAAAAGGTGAAGGGACGTTGAACAGATGGTCTTAAACCTGTTTACCTGTAACAGATTAAATCGACATGCTGACATGTGTTTTCCTTTATAAATCAAACTATAATAAGCAGGAAAAATCGACCAGCCTTAGTGATTATTATTAATCCATATTACTATTTGTTCTTATGAAGAGCAGTTCATCATAGAATCGGTATAAGGGTTATAATCGTCTTCATGGTTAGATTAGAGTGAGTTAAACAAATGTATGTCATGACAGATGGTGGATGCTGTCCTAATGATGATTGGTACATCATGGTGAATGCCATGTGCTATCTGATGCGTGGTTTTACAATATGTTCGCAAAGTTAATGTTAAATCGTAGCTAGTGAGAAAGTGTTGCTCATAAGAAAAGCTGCCGTCTTACCAACAATCAATACGAGCATGAACACCAATCAATTGTCTCACCAAACATCAGTCAAAGTGAGCTTCAGCGGCAAATCCTTCAGGGATAAATGATCAGTGTGGTTAAGGAAAAGCAACAACAGCTTTGTTCTTCCATGCCATTACTGTACTAAAAAGCAATTGGGGGAAATTGCTATCTGCGGGAACACACGCTTCTGGTCTATTAATGGTCAAATTATGCATCCTTACCTTCCACCATGCAGAAAACACTTTTATTTGATTAAAGTGCTATTATTATCTGGAAAAGTGATATAAAATGGTTCTGAAAACACAACGTTCTGTGTTTTGTGTTTATCTTGAATAACAGATCAGACTTCAGTCAATTTCAGGGCTAGGTTGAAAGGGCAAACTACAGGTTCAAACCACTCGAACTGGTTAGCATGTTTAATTTTAGTTTGAAAGAAAAAAGCATATCTTTAGATTTCAACCAATTTAAGTCACATAACACATGGAGGGACTAGTTGTTAGAACTTCTTGCATGTTTACAGTTCAGGAACTGGGGATGATTTTAATTCTTTGAATATTTATCAATATTCACCCCATCGTAACATCACTTAGGGTTCCTATGCACTGAGAAAAATGTCTGTGAATATTCTAAGAAATACAATCGCAAACAAATGGGTTGAACTGTGAACAAGCAAGAAAGGGGACACTTTCTCCAACAGTTCTAAGACCTATAACAAATTCCTCCATGTCATATGTGTCTTAAATAGGTTTAAATATAATGCTACTGTCAAAAAATCCAGACCTGGGATGATTGTAGTTCTTAGAATATTTATAGGAACTTTTTGTAGTCCTAAGTACTATTCTCATATGCATAGGAACCCTGAGTGATGTAAGGATGGGGTGATTGGTCCCTATTGAGCTGTTTGTCCCAAATTAGCCCATAGACCTGTTTACGTGTCTAAGGTGCCCCCTACGTCACACGTTTGCACTTCAGAAACTGGAAACGAGTGCAGATCTTGAACACAGCGGATTTTTAAGCTCCTACTTGAAAAAGGTAGACTCGCTTTTGAGTTAAATACTAAACGACTGGTCCAGACATAAGTGAGTCAGGCATAAGTAGTTAATGAACTACTTGGAATTCTACAAATACAGACTGTCTGTGTTGTGATCATTTTTAACCGTGCTTGTACACTAGTATATACCCAAGAGAACTTTGCTCTAAAAATAAAAATACACCGACAAATGGATTGACAGTGAAGTCCAGGCTTTACTGAACCAATATGCAGTGGAGGGATTACAGTGCAATTTTGAGTCGCTTAACCACCAGTCTTGCATCACTTAATCAGCACTCAAACTAAAAAAAAAGCCTTGAAATGAACGTTGTTCTTAGGGGAGCTGCATGAGGGGCAGTTTCTCACATATTTGTCAGAAGAACTGTTTGGTGCAGAAGCTCCTATAGATCCCTCATAGAGGTACATTGTCACCACTACCACAGACATAGAAGGTGTGTTCAATAAATGAGCCAGTGTTTCCAGCAGGGATTCAGGGATGAGTGTGAAATGGTTCTCCAGAGGGCAACATGCTGACTGCAAAAGAAAAAAATTACAGAGTACAGCATCAGTCAAGCGTAAACACACCAAGCTTGGCTCTTGCCTTTGCAATTGGCAGTGCTTCATGGCATCAAGTGAACCTGAAAAAAAAAAAACAGAAACATGTTGTAATGTCTGTCATCGTAAAGAAACAGCTGTACAGCTACTCAATCATCCAAACTGTCCATAAGACATGGAGCAGTAACACCTGTGTGGTTCAAGAGGCACAGTGATCACTATAATATATAAAAGTGCATAGTTTCTAACTCAAATCACTTGTTTTAACAGTGATGGTCCAAATGCAACCCCTCACATGTCTGAGGTGGACAGGCTACAACAGACTGTATTTGAAAAATCAGGTTCAATTCCTCTAAATCAAGGATATCATCCAGTAACAGGTGAGAGCTCAATAAAACTGGGCAGTTAATGAGTGTGAAAATGTGTGTAGTTTGAATTTTTCATAGGTTTGGGCACAGCTGGTCTAACTCGATATTTATTAGAGGAAATGTGGACATATCCAGGAGAAACAACTACTTAGTCCCTTGGTTGTATATTGTAATAATAATCACTACAGAGTTCCAAACTGTCTACGAGGAGGCTTCATTGGTTGGGTCATTAAGAGTTATTTTAGCAGTTCATACACAGTGCCAAGTTGGACTGGAGTAATGCATACCACTACTGAATCTGGGTCTGAAGAATCCTAGCTGCAGGTGTGCCAAATGTAGCGTTAGTGGAGAAGAAAATATGGCTGATTTCAATGGTTTGGAATGAAATGTCAGCAGAAGTTCACAATTCAGAGCTTCACTAGATCAAGTCCATTAATACACTTGTCTATGAAACTAAATGATCCAGTACTAAAATGGAACAATTTCTCATTTTCTGCTTTGGTGTGGACCAAGTGGACCAAACCACAAGTAAAAAAAACCCTGAATGCATCCAGTTCTGCATTCACATAAAAATCAAAAAGCACCAGAGTTAGTTAGGAGGCAAACAGAGAACCCCTGAGTAGGTTTGCTTGTTGGTGTGCACCAGAGTTCAGATGGCAGCATGCACACTTGTTCAAATTAATTGCATTAACGAAGTAATTGCACCAGAAAAGAAAGCACTGACACATTTTAGTTTTGGTTTGCACTGGTATTCTTGGTAATGAATTAAAATATGTGAACAAAAATTGACTGGACATCTTGCATGATGTTTTTTAACCAATGGTGCGCTTGATTTTCAGTTTCTAATTACACTTATATATATACCAAAGTACCTGTATGTGAACACTGAACTAAATGAGATCACACAGAAGTTTAGTCTGTTTAGTCTGTCACCTAGTGCCAGGGTATCCTGCATTCTCCGGTAGCCAGGTGATAGAGTAAGGAAAGAAGATGTATGCAGCCTCTTATGTTGGGTCATGTTTATTAGATTATAGGAGAGTAAGTGTAGTGGATGGATAAACAACAAGGAATGAAGCTTAGAAATGTGATGATGGTTATTTGCTGGAGGGCAAAATAAGAGAGCGAGAGAAGGCAAGTGAGAGAGTGCAAACGTTAGATGGAATGATTTCTGCAGAGGAAAAGCTGAGACGCGTTTCCAAGGATACCACACCGCGTAGGATGCATAAAAGACACAAAGACGTTTTCATGCAGAAATACTTACATTCTTAAAAGAACACACACCAATATGTACCTGACCATCACACCTTTGATCTTGTTGAACATCCCATGCTAAAACCATGGACATTCATTCTTAGTATACTCACTCTTTTCCCTTAGGGCCTACCAGCAAAAAACGATATTACTCTTCTGGAAAAAATTTCCTCAAGACAAATCATAATCCCTCATCCACCAACCTTGCCATGTTCCCCTGGTACTTAACCAAACCCAGAGTCAGCCAATAGGTCAGCATGCTCTACCACTCCAACTAATGCGTGGCTTTCCGCATTGCACTCTTATGCTTATGTGAACTGGGCATGTCATTATATCTACCTAATAAAGCTCCTGATGGAGCAATGGCAATTCTCATGCTGAGGCTACAATCAGGGACAGTTTGTGACAGTGAGTGATGCAATGACACATAGGCAATTCGGATGACCATTGTACGCACTCGCAATGTGGACAGGACTAAGCATGAGTAGTGACATAATGACATTTCACCTAATTTTGTGAGAAGTGCGGTATACTACATAGTATGAACCAAGATATTGAATGTTTTGTTTGATCTGATTTGTCTGACCACAATCCCTGTTTCCACTGTGTGATGGTCCATTTAACAATATTATGTACTCTAGAAGACAAAATATGCGAATCATTTCCACTCTTCTTAGGGAAACATTGTTTTTAAACATTTCTGAAAGATTTGTTCATAAACTGCCCACCTTTGCCCCTCAAAGACTCAGGGGTTCAATGATGCTGCTTTTGGTATCAAGTCAAGATTACAATCGCCTATTGGCATCACCTTTTGAAATCACATCATTATGGATTTTTTTCTCATTACTAACCCTAAATTGCCCCAATTATTTGCTCATTTGTTTTTGTAACTTGTACCACAGAGGCCCTTCTGACATTTTAATGAGCTTTGGGAGCATCTGTTGTGGTTTGTTCCTCTTTGAACCAGCATTGGTAGGTATGACAGGACCGGTGCTTAACGGTAGCACACTTTGAGACTTAATGCTTCAGGGATGCTCCGACACAGTCACCCAGTCAGACCAATTTAGTCTTTGATAAAGTCGTTCAGGTTTTTACAATTAAATGCTTTCCCACATCCAACAAGCTGACTACAAGAACATGCTGTTCACTTAGTGTTACATATATTCCTGAGCTCGACTTTCAGACTAGTATCAGATTATTTCTGGTCATAATATTTTAGTCCGTTTAAATATACTGTGTATGTAAGTCTAAATATGGTGCATATGTAGATAGGAAATTATGTTAAGGCTCATGGCAATAAATAGTCTCAGTCATGAGAATCCCAGTCATTAGCCAGATCTGCAAATTGGTCTTAATTTAGCAGTTTGGGATCCACCCACATCCACTGCGAGCCGAGAAAATAACATCTTTCAACAGATTCTAATAATAATAATCGAAGCAGGCTAAGCAAGGAAGGCGTTTTTTGCATGATAATCTCAATGTTCCCATCACTGAGAACTCCATTTATCACTATTTGATACATGTAGCAACAGAATTACTAATCTCTAACTCAGTGGCTCTGTTAATGCTTTCAAAATCAATGATATGCTTGGATAAAAGTCCCCTGTCTGCCCATTAAGGGTGCTGTTATGCCTTTACCTTAATTCCTTGTGATATGCGCTGGATCCCTTTGCATCCCTGGCCCTGAAAAAGTTGGGTTTAATTGCATTCATTATCTTCCACTTTATCCACACCGGGTCGCGGGTCAGGCGGTGCCCACCTGGCAACTCTGGGTGAAAGGGCAGGAACAACCCTAGACAGGACACCAATCCATCGTAGGGCACACACACACACACACACACACAGTCACATGCTAAGGGCCACTTTAGAGACACCAATTAACCTAACAAGCGTGTCCTTGTCTTTGTGGGAGGAAACTGGAGTACCCGGAGTAAACCCACACAGACACAGGGAGGACATACAAACTCCACGCAGAAAGGACCCAGACCGCTACACCCTGGGATTGAACCCGGGACCTTGTTATCCACTGAACCACAGTGCTGCCCTGTTGGGTTAAATTGTGAGAGATAAATGGCAATATAGCACTGTGTTATAATTCTTAAGCATTCTATATTTTGCATAATTTCAACACTATGTTAAGCAAATCTTTGGACCAACTGGCTGGGATGCAGGAAACTCCAGGAGCAAAGGAGGGGTGTAAACAATCAAGCTGCTGCTACAGTTTACAGAGAACACAAAGCGTTTGCACATCCGAACAGTGGAGCGCTCAGGTCAGATAAAGAAATTCACACACTGAGTATATACGGTGACTATTTAGTGCAGACAAAAAGATGTCTGAACTTTACATAGCCTTGTGTAAATGGCACCCCTGGTCAAATTATTGTAACCTTTTTTCCAAAAATGAATAACTTCATGGGCATCTCTTGCAAGTGCTAAGTTCTCACCACGACCCCTGAGAGTGCGTTGAGAACATACGCATACGAGATGGGTCGCAGCTCAGCACTTTCCACACACAATGAAATACCTGCAGCATTTCTGCAGCCCATCATGTATCAAAGTGAAGCCGAAGTCATGCTGTTCCTCTTCGAGGCCTGTTGGCAGCTTTTGATGTTGTATTTGATCTTGCATTTGCTAGGAAGTACGTGAATTTTTTCGTTACAAGTACTTCAAGTTTAAGTGCTTGTTTTGGAAGTCAGAACTATTTTTGCTGGTGACTGTTTGATGTTTATCTAAATGTTCATCCATCTACTCTTTTGCTAGAAGATCAGATTCTCAACCTTTCTCGTTTCTTTGCTTATCCCTCTGGTAACCTAGTCTTATTTGGTACAAATAAATGGCTCTGGAGTAATATATAATAGCATCCTGATTAAACGTGTTTGGCATAAGTACATTTAACAAACACATTACAACAACGAGTTGATTTGCTCAAAGAAAAATATCTTCTGTTCCTTTAACATACTGTGATGTGTGTAGCAGAGGGGTATAGAGCCAAACATTCTCTAATAGATTAATCTCGCTAAAGATGGATTATACCTTCCTGTAAGGACTAGTTTCAAATTATGGGAGAGATAAGGTACCTTTCATTGAAATAAAGTGTGCTCATTGGAAAGCTGGTCCAACAGCAGGTGTTTTTGCTGTCATTGGCCTCATTTTAAATGCAAACGCTTAGAAGTGTTAAATCAACCGAATTCCAAATACAGTATAATGCCGGATTGGCAATAAATGTGTTAACCAGGCAGGCCAGGTTAAATATTGCAATCTGGTCAAGATATTCATGGAAACCATTGCTGCGTGTGGGTGAGCATTACCCTGCTGAAAAATGCCAGGAAGTCCTGCCATGAAAGGCACACGTGGCCACAAGATGTCCTGCACATATGGCTGACCTGTTAGTGTCCCTTGTATCATAACTAGGGTTGACTGAATGTTGTATGCGATGGCTCCCCAGATCAAAACACCAGGAGGTGGGACTGTGCGCCGCAGAGTGTATTGCAAAGTCAGGACTGCAGCGTTCATCATAAGGTCTCAATACTCCAACCTGGACTATTGTCACATCCTGAACAAAACCCGAATTTATCGCTAAAGATGATACGGTCCTAGTTTATTGCAGTCCAGATTTCTTATTCACACCAGCAGTGCAAGCAAAGGTGATGGCTGTCAATGGCAGGAGGTAATGATTGCTGTTTCCATCATTAACCACCTGTACATGGTCTGGGAAGTTTAGCAGTCAACAATCTCTCAGCAAGAGGTACACTACCCAAAAGTTGATTCAGAGAGCCTTTTTATAGGGCAGAGGGAAACATTTATTTTGAGGGAAAAGCCCTCTTGTGGTGAGGCCCAGTGTCTTATTGTTTACATATCAGCCTGAGACAGAACTGCATGCCGTGTTTTGCAGCAATCTGGTACTTCTATTTGGGCTACTCACTGTTTTTTTGTCAGTGAGTATATAATGCAACACACATGTCAAATATTAAAGTACAATATGTGCTCATAACAAACAGCTACACTAACCAACACATCCACTTTCTATTAATAAATACCAATCCTGTCACTGCAGAGTTGAGTCTTTGTGTTACTGGCGAATTTAACAACACAGTAAGAGATAACTAGCTCATTGTAAGTAAGTCAGCACATTTTAAAAATAAATGTCATAGCAAAAACGGATGTTTGCACTACAACAGTGCATGATGTCCCAGAGTAGCAATAGCAAAGCATTTTTACTGCTCTATATGATAAATAGATGCAGTAGGATAATAAAAGCAGTTATCCCAAAACAGCACCGCTCAAACCAGCCCCATCTCGCTCTTCTGGATCCTGCTGACACGAAACCCTCTGGGACCGATGATGGCAATTTGTGTTCATTTCCACCTCCTGATTGTCATTTTCTTAACTTATGAACTGTGTAATGTAAGACATAACCCACGCTGCATTAGAAGTGCAAGAATTGAGCCTCTAATGATCGTACTTAGCACATCTGCAAACGTTCACCATGATTTCTGATGCTTTGTTTATCAGTCGAACAAAATAATTCGAATTTATGCCAAAAAATTATTTTGTAATAATCATTTAACTTTCGAATTCTGTATAACCCCTTCTATTAAATGTGACTGAAAATAAAGCCGTTTGGTTGATTTTTAAACAAAAAAATCTATTTTTCATGAATAAATAACCTGCCATTCATTACACACTTACAGGTTTTTCCCTCTTTAGCATTGCAGAAAGACGGCATTTAATCAGTGTACACCACTTGTTTTCATAGTAACACACCTGCCATAATTATTATCTTTATTAAAATAGAGGTTTACTATTATTATTATTATTAATATTATTATTATTATTATTATTATTATTAATAGTAGTAGTACCAGTACTGATTCAAAATGCAGTGTAAACCTTTTTTTAACAAAAGATCAATCAATCAATCAATCAAAATGTATTTATATAGTGCTTTTTATAATGGTTCATTGTCTCAAAGCAGTTTTCCACTCTTATATTATCTTAAAAGGCCAATCCCAAGTTGAGCAAGCCTAGGGCAACAGTGGCATGGAAAAACTCCCTGAAAGTAGAAGGAAGAAACCTTGGGAGGGCCAAGACTCAAAAATCCTTTATGAGTGGCCTAGATGTTAAAAGATAGCCTAAGAAAGTGTAAAAAAAACTAGTTGTGATTGCATTTTATTAGGAGAACATACAGTATATATTCATATATGACATATTTATATTTCTTACAGTGTGGGATCCAACTACAAACATATGAGTCATTTCTAATTTTTATATCCGTTGTTCATTGCTCAACAGAGAGCTGGTTGATGCTCTTCTGTCTATCCTCCCCTCCCTCACACTCAAGACACCAATTATTCTGATTAAAATTGTTGCTGTTGTGGTTGTTGTGGGATCTTGCCAACACAACTGGTTATGTTTCAGGGAGGGAAAGCGATACAGAGGGATCATCCTCGACGCTGCAACAGTAGTAAAAAGCACTGCTTTAAAAAGCTTGTTGATAAGTTGCACACGGCAGTTCTGTGTACTATAGTGTATTTAACGTGTTGTGACTAATAGCATGCTTGACTCTGAAATGAGGGTCTTGTAGCTATAAACAGTGGAGTATTTACCCCAGACTCCCTGTGAGTTTGGACCCAATATCCTTCCTCACACAAGCCATGGCAGTGCACTCACAACCCAAGCAGGTCTATCAACTACTCCTGACAAAAGCAATTAAGGTCACCTTATGAGTAAAGTCCGGCAAATATTAATGCTGAGAGCTCAACTGCAGAGCTCCAGCTGAAATTAAAAAGTGAGCGATCACACCCAAAGGACTTTTGGAAAGCAGCAGACTTGTGAAGGAGCTGCACTTGATTCTGCCCAGAGACTTGTGGTAAGATGTTAAGGTCAAGACTCTGCAGGAATGAATGTTGCTGCCTCTGTGAAGCAGGACCCACCTTGTCCTAACCCTATGCCACTGGACTCAAAACCTTCAGCTTCTTCATGAATAATCGCTGTGCCTGGGGCGCAAGATGACATGCTTTCCTACTCGCTCATTCTGTCTAATATGAACAAGTGCTGAGCCTAGCCGAGCCAAAACGCATCTATCTAGCCATTCAGACATCCATCCTGACATCCAAACATCACTGCATCCTGTAGAGCCACATCTTCATCACATCAGGATTCTGTCTGTTTAGAAACAAGCTCCGCTGCTGGAATTCAATCAGGAAACTGTACTGTATCCATCTTCCTGCTTGAACCTCACCATCCTCTGTACCTTATGTGTCACTGACTCCAAATTATTCTTCACATTATTCATTTACCTTCTTATGCACTTAACCCTGGACAGAGTTGCAGAAGAATCATTGCCTAGCCAGCAGTGGCATAGGGTATAAGGTGTAAGGCAAGAATAACCTTAGACAGGGTACCAGTCCATCCAGTCCAGTCCAGTCCAGTGCACAAGCACTCTTACCCACACTCACTCACTAGGCCCACTTATGTGTAATCAGTGAACCTAAATCATGTCTTTAGACTGTTGGAGGAAACCAGAGTATCAGGAGTAAACCCACATGGAGGGGAAGAAAACATGCAGACTCCACACAGACAAAATCCAGACTGCTCCACCTGAAATCGAACCCAGGACTTTCTTACTGTGAAACGAGTTTGCTACCCATAAAGTCACCATGCCATCCCAAATTATTATTATTATTATTATTATTATTATTATTATTATTATTATTATTATTATAAAATGATTCTGTTTCTAAACTGATAAATAAATGATATTCTTAAAACATCCTTGGATTTGTGATAAGAGCTCAGCTCTGATGCTGCATGTTAATGATGGTCATGATTTATTAATCAAACTTTATCATTAACAAGAACTCCATCTAATCCATAATTCATGAAACTAACTCCATGTAATCCATGGTTCACAAATTACATGTATTTTTTAAGAGTAATTGTTACATGATGTTCAAGAATCAACAAGCTTTATTTTAAACATGGTTAGGTTCACAGCACCAAAAATTCAAGACAAATCTGCATTATATCTTTGGCTCTTCAATCCACTTCATAAAGTTAATGTCCATAATCTTCAAATCAAACTTGATGATGTTCATGATGTCCAAAATCCATCAAACTTATACTGACCATGATTAAAAAAACAGAACCCAAGGGGTTAGTGAGCTTCAGTATTAATAAGGAATCAAACTTTGTCCATCTATCCATCCATTATCTTCCACTTATCTGGGTTTCGGGTCACGAGGGCAGCAACCTGAGCAGAGAGGCCCAGACCTCCTCTCCCCAGACACCTCCACCAGCTCTACTGGGGGATTCTGAGACCAGCTGGGCAATGTAATACCTCCAGCGTGTCCTGGGTTTTACCCGGGAACTCCTCCCAGTTGGACTTGTCCGAAACCCCTCCCTGGGGAAGTGCTCAGGAGGCATTCTTACCAGATGTCTGAACCACCTCAACTGGCTCCTCTTGACATGAAGGAGAAGCGGCTCTACTCTGAGTCTCCCCCGGATGACCGAGCTTCTCACCCTGTCTCTAAGGGAGAGTTCAGACACCCTACAGAGAAAACCCATTTTGGCCACTTGTCATTACCCAAAACTCATGACCATAGGTGTGGGTGATAAGGACATAGATTGACGGGTAAATTGAGAGCCTTGCCTTATGGCTTAGTTATTTTTTTCATCATTGCTGACCCCGCTCCAATCCAGCTGTCAATGTCCCGCTCCATCTTACCAAAACTCATAAACAAGACCCAGAAATACTTAAACTCCTCCACTTGAGGCAAGACCTCGCCCCAGACCCTTATTTTATGTGATGTTACAATATCTAGGATTCACTAAACTCCATATTGAACCCAGTGAGAATATCTTATAAAGAAATTTCGTGATAAGGTACCCAAATCTCTTGGATCAACTTCATAAAATCTTTAATCAACCTAATATTGAATTAATTTCATTCTATATTTAAAAGACATATAAAGACTCTATACATATAAATCTGTCAGTAACCTAGAGAGCAGATTTATAAGAGCTTTATGTCTTATTTTTGTTGTTAACAAAACTATCATTTATATCAAGGATTTGGACAAAAATGCAGCGGTAGGACAGACTAACTCGCCGTTATTATTACAAAACCAAGCAGAGGCATTTAAAATGAAGAATGTGTGGAAGAAACATTTTTTGCTGATTCTACTTGAAACAGAAGTTGTTTATCCAGAAGCAGCAGAGTTAAGACCTGTACAGGTGTATTGTGCTAACAGCAATTTGTTTAATAAGCAAAGTTTACATATCCAAAATAAACCACGACTCTGTGACCTGAGTCCATTTCAGACCCTGAAATGGTCCTACTGTGAAAATGGCACATGAACTCCATTAGAAGTGTTTTCTTTGAATACAGTGGGTACTTCCTTTACAAGAATATAGAAGAAGTTAACTGTAGTAAAATTTGCTTATTCTATGTAAATCGTATAGGCTTTTAGCCTATCAACAATGGATTGAGTTTTGCAACCACACTAGTGGAGTTGTGAGTGCTTTGTAATTTTCATTTGTTCAGGTTTATTTTCGGTCTAAATAGCTCCATCATCCACGAGAGCATTTTGGCAAGACTTCCTCCAGAGCTGAAGCCTGTAGGTCAGAACCCCGTGACACTCTCTGCTGTACAAATTGTTATCTTTGACAGCAAAAGGCCAGAGACCAGCATGAGAGCTAAACTCATATACAGAATGCAACAGTTTTATACAACCGTGACACAATGCATCCATTAAAGGAGTATTTATTTAATCAGGATGGGTTTATTTTTTTATCTTCTTGAACTGCTCTAAGCGAGCCATGCAGCTTAATGTTGGCTTGCGTTGGAAACGATGGATAACGTCTAATTAAAATTAAGTTATTTTGTTCAAATGCCTGCTGGTATTTAAAGTAACAGGGCACTGGGTTTTCTTTTACAAACCAACGGTGGTACAAACAGAAACGCCATTAACTATCCATCATATTACCACCCTTCAACATCTAATAGTAGGCCTTAACATTATGACGTTCACCTCACGTTTATCTAATGAGTACATGCACGAGAAATCTGGGAAATCTAAAGGGGAAAGCATTAGCAATCATGCTGTGACACCATTACACAACCACCTACAGGGCTGAACTGGTAACCCTGGCATATGGTGTAGTTACACTAATCACTGATAGAAGCTGTGCATTAATGATTTTCTACACACACACACACACACACACACACACACACACACACACACACACAGACACACACACACAGCTTTCAAACAGGGTGAGAACTTTTCATCTACCTAATATTATTGTAGCTGGAGTACCACACATTTGAACCACACATTACATTTCTGACCAGAGATTCATTTTTCCATCTCCGTAACATATCCCGTATCCGCCCCCTATTGTCCTTTACTGCTGCCGAGAATTTGTGACATCTCGGCTGGACTGCTGTAATTTCCTTCTCCATGGGCTTCCATCCAAGTCACTGCGTCCCCTACAAATAGTTTAAAATTCTGCTGCGTGAATCCTAACTTAAAAAAAGTCTGAACACATCACCCCATTTCTGGAGAGGCTTCATTGTATTTCATTTTTCATTATAAAATATGAAATTCTACTCTTTACCTTTAAGGCACTTCATGGTCTAGGATCTGGATATTTATCTGACTTCTACAAATTCTATACTCCTGCCCATCGCTTGAGATCATCCGATGCCAGACTCCTGGTGGTTCCCAGGTTCAGGCTGAACACTCTCTTTGCTCTTTGGTTTTTGATTGCACTAAAGTGTTTTCCAGAGGGAAGCGTTGGAAATACTTCTCTCTCTGAATTAAAAACTGTACTAAATACTCATCTGTACGTACTGTTTATTCTTTCACTTCTGGTAGTGGGTAATATTTACTTGTATATGTAATCCATGTCCTGTATAGCGACCTTGGGTTCTGTGAAAAGTGCCATAGAAGTGCAACCTATTATTATTAATATTATTACCTAAAGTAAATTCCGTCGGTTTTCCAAAGGAATTTTTTTCCTTTTAAAAATGGTCTGAAATGGGATAGTCCTTTACTCATTCACTTATGACTATACAGCGTGTTCTGTGTAGAACAATATAGGGTAATAATGAGAAACACAAATGAGGGAATTCGTACAACATTTGCTCATGCTGGAAACAAACCCTCCTGACCTTTCGTTGCATAAATAATTCGAAGCAAGCCTACTGTAACTGTCACAAGACTTCAGAGTAATAGATTTTCTCTGTGGTTTGATTCTGCTGACAATGCTACTTGTCAAATATAAAAATTTACTCATATGTACCACAAACTAAAACCATGAAGAATATGTAAATATTAAATGTATTATTTTCACCAGTAAACACATTATTATAAACTGTTTGTCGTTTAATAGTCACTAAATATACTGCTCACAAAAATGAGGGTGTCACGAACGGTTGAATGAGCGTACTGGAGACGAGGATGCAGAACAACGGGAATTTTATTGAGAGACCAGTGAGGTGGCAGGGTGTGTGTGTGAGCAGGAGGATGGGGTTGAGGCTCTGCTGGGAACGGA
>JAUZST010007517.1:0-14128 GCA_034779995.1 Parotocinclus haroldoi | reverse complement strand
TTTTTATTGATTTCTTTGTGTTTTGACACATTTATCAGACACATATAGGTATTAATGATTAATTCAAAGTTTTATTTTGATTTCCAGAGTGAGTAATGTAATGTGTGAGAAATTATAACCCCTGCTATCCAAGCAACTAATAAAAATGAAGCCTGAGAAATCCAATTCTGCACCCACAGAGTGTGTATCAGTATAACACAACAGATATACAATAGATTGTGTCTCTGAATGCTACTGTGTTAAAATGTGATGTTGTTTTAACTCGCATTTATTCAGAGATAGAAAATTCCCAAGGCTACAAACACCACTGTAAAGCTCCCATTAGCCAAACAATTATTCTATGAGTCACGTCCAGGAGCAAGGTCCATTTGGATAACAGAACTTGACTGTACTTCTCTACCAGCTCACCTGATTTAGGAGACCATCTAAGACATTTGTTAAACTACTGCTGCTGCTAGTGACTCAATACTAAATAAGTTATGTTAAATCAATCAAAAAAAAATCTAGTGACTCAGGCTGAACTCTTCAAGTACAAATTTAAACAAAAAATACAATTTTCAAATCATAAAGCAGCACTTCTGTTCGCTTCAAATACAAATATGATGTAGTCAGACTTTTCCTTCAGTCAAATCTGAACTGAAAATACAAATTGCTACATTCTGGGGACAATTATTCAGAAATGTTGCATCACTCTGTTAAGGGATATTGCAAACCTACAATTTACATAATATTCGCTATATTTTCACTCAAACAATAAAACAATTAAACGGTTTGGGTGCTTTCACCAACTAACTTACATAAAAAATCTTGACTTTGGTTCTAAGACAGTTCAGCTGTTTTACAGATTTGTAGTGTGGTGACAGTTTAAGGTAGGGGTGGGTGGCAGTTTGATAACGATATAATGTCCAGAGATATCAAACAAAGCAACAAAAATACACGAAACCTTATTCTTTCGTATTATCAACCTCTAAAACAATTCAAAAGTAACCATGATAAATGTAAACTCAAATTGAAAACATAAGAGTGAGTCATTTCAGTAGAAAATCTTGCTTTTGCATGTGTTTGACAGTTTATGTGCAGTTTATGTCATCCTGTGTGCATTTCTGTTCCATTTTTCATTGCTTTATCTTAGGTATACCGTGTGAAAAGATCCATAGCATGGACTAGGGTTCATACCATTTTCTTATCCACATCAATAACCATAGATTTGGACCAGTCCTCACAGCATATACCTCCATTCATAAAAGTAACAACATGCAACTTCAAGCTGACAGGCGCTTAACAAACGCAAGATCTTAGCTGGTTATTGCTGCATCATCTGGATGCTGCTGACTCCACCCCCAAACTAGGGTCGTCGTGATTCGGACGTTAGCAATTCTGAATCGATTAACAAATGTCAATAATCGATAATCGAGCACACTTGCATCTGAACATGTAGACCACCTTCTGTTCTTACACAAGAATTTAAACATTAGCATCACTAGCTAAGCTCTGTAATGTCTATTTTAAGTTTAATATTCTTTAAGTATCCATTTGCGCTTCTCTCAGTCTAGCTTTCGCTTCAAAAAGTTTCTCATTTTTTACTTTTAGACCCGATTTGACGAGGGGGCGGGATCTAGGCAATCATTGGCTATTGGAGTTAAGCCCCGCTACATCAGGGAAAAAACACCACTGGTCCGTGATAAACACAGGGAAGCTGTGTGTTTATGTTTTCTCATATCAGCTAGTGTTAACGATTCTGCCTTTTAATAATGAGGCTTAGAGTCAGACTGCTAAACTGCTCAACTTTTTGAAGCGAAAGCGAGACAGAGAATTGCAACGGAGAAAAGGCGCAAAGAAAGCGAATACGGATACTTCAAAAATATTCAACTCAAAATAGAAATATTTATTGTTTGTAAACAGGTTTTTATTACAAAACGTTAATTTTTAGTTACGGGTTTTTTGGTTCTCAAAAAGGGACCCGTTTTGCTGCCATAGATTTGTTTCATGTAGTCACATGGTAAAGAAAAAAAAAAAACTCTGTATAGGAAAAAAAAGAAACTGAGATGCATCGACAATTGTTGCCGTTTGAATCGTAACTGAATCGAATCGTGAGGTGCCTAGAGATTCTCACCCCTACCCCAAGCTTATTAAACTGTCTTACTGAAATACTGACAGCTGTGTCATAAGGTGAGCCAAGATGGCCGCTTACCCATGTTACACATTAATGCATTTTCAATCATTTCACTCATTTCTGCACCGACTGTTTGGTTATGGTTTAGCATTTTGTAAAAGTAACCCAGAATGTTCCAAACATTAAAAAAAAAACATGCCATTTATATCACATATCATCACAGCTTCACTTTTCTGCAATATGCATGGCTGTATGACTATATAAACTTATTACACCAACATAAATATGAATAAACAAACTACATTTAAATAAACTGTTTAACAGAGAAAGTACTGCAAGCATAAAGCCAGCATGCACAGCAAAACAACTGTGTGGCTAAAAGAATGCCATTTATTAGTGGTGCTAATTGGGGGAAAATAGGCTTTAATTTGCTAAAGAGCATAAAGATGGAATAATTACATGAGGTCTGATGTGATTCCAGATGTACCCATCATACACTGTGCCCACTGATGCTTTTTGAGACAATTTTGTAGTATAGTCTGTAACCATTATTTATTTGACTTACAAACAGTAAATAAAAACCCCAATCTTCATTTCCGCATGGATGTCTGCAGCCGGCAGACAGACTTTAATTAACTCGTGGCATTACTCTTAAGAATATATTATTCACGGCTTGCCGGCACGTTGCGTCTTTTTCTTTTGGGTCACTTGAGGTCCAGACTGGCTGATCACCACATTGATGATGTGTAACATCTCGCATGTCACAACTACAGTTGTCAAACCATGCAGTTGAGGGTGCCACACCACCCCTTACTTCAAGTGGGATGTCTCTTCTGGTAAGTCGTGGCATGTGGTTTGAGTTCCATATAGTATAAAATACAAATAGACACGAGAAATACTGATAGAAGACTCAGTTTAGCAGCAGATACTGCAGTAAAATAAAATCCACTAGTTAAAAGTTTGTTCTGTAACATTTGTTGTTTTGTGAGGTTTTTTTTTCATATATTGAATACAAGGATTTGCATAATTTATTAATAATATTTATATTGATATGGTCCACATTACATTAGCTATTTTTTATCTAACAATCATTAAGTTAATTGCTAATGCAAGTTCTAATGTGATGTCTACCCATGCACATTGTCACCCATATTGGAAAGTCCCGAAAGCTTATCAGAGCTGCCCGCGAGTTAGAATAATTAAGCTCGTGATCAAACCTAGATGTTTACAAGAATTCAGGCACCACCTTGATTAAACAGGACACTATTACAAGAAACAAAGTCCACTACGTAACCCAGTCGAAAAGACAAAGTACAGGACAAGCAGAAACGTATTGTGAAACCTATACAAAATAACATGACAGCGTATTACAAAGGTTTGGCCACGCCTGGTTAATTACACTTCTGTTCTTTTCTAATTGCTTTAAGGTCCCTGCAGGGCTGTACAGGTAAACCTAAAAGCAAAATAGACCTTATTTTTTTATTTTATTTCCAATAAATGATTAACAAGTCAGTTAAATGCCAAGACATTTAATATTTTTTGGGAGACGCTCTTATCCACAGAGAATTACTGACACAATCCAGACAGGGTCCAATCCAAGAAACTGTTTACAATAGATCCTTTAGTACACACCAAAGTTTATGATTTTACGTGTATTTTCTGTTACGTTTATAACGTGCAACATTCATGTTCCAAAGAAAATGAGATTGTTTCCTAAGGCAACTAAGAATTCAAAGACAAAGTGTCCAAATCTTTTGATACACAAGACCGTAATTTTATCAGTGTTGAGAGAGATTACATTTTCCTACATGTGAAATTCTGTCCCAATACCTTTGGCCACATATTTATTATTGTTCCAATACTTGACATTAATTGTAACGTCTGGGTAAAGTCCGTATCAGTCAACGTTCTTAACATTAAACGCCACAAAACAGCTCTATGAAGTTTGTTACTCAGGTTGTGCTTTTGGAAAGCAGTATACTGCGATATTCATTGTCGTAATATACAACCAAAATTCCAATTAAGTTGGGATGTTGCGCAAGACATAAATAAAAACAAAATACGATGATTTGCAAATTGTTTTCAACCGAAATACAATTAAATACGTTACAAAAACAAGATTTTTTTAATGTTCAAATGGATAAGCTTTATTGTTGCAAGCTTTATTGCAAATATTCACTCATTTTGAATTTGAAGTTTGTTTACCACTGTGTTACACCACCTTTCCCTTTAACAACACTCAATAAATGTTTGGGAACTGAGGACATTCATTGCCCTGTAGGTGAAATTCTTTTTTGCTTGGTGTACAACTTCTGTTGCTCAACAGTCCGGGGTCTCCGTTGTCGTTTTTGCACTTCATAATGAGCCACACATTTTCAAATGGGGGACAGGTCTGGACTGCAGGCAGGCCACTCTAGTACCTGCACGCTTTTACAGAATATGGTTTGGCATTGTTTTGTTTAAATAAGCAGGGACGTCCCTGAAAAAGACGTTGCTTTGATGACAGCATATGTTGCTCCAAACCCTGTATGTAATTTTTAGCATTTATGATGGACAAAGATGGACAATTTACCCTTGCCATGAGGGTAAATACACCCCCGTACCATCAGAGATGCTGGCTTAGAACTTTGCGCTGATAACAATCCGGACAGTCCTTTTGGTCTTTTCCCCCAGAGGACACGACGTCCATGATTCCCAAAAACAATTTGAAAGGTGGGCTCGTCAGACCACAGGACACTTTTCCACTATCCCTAAATTCTTAGCACTAAAACTTTTCTCTTACTGTCGACAATTTCACCTCATGTCAAATGTTCAATTCGCCTCTTTTTGATGCATAAATCTTTAATAGGTCTGCATATTTTGTTCTCCGTAATATTCATCCCTTACTGTAACGCCATCTTTTCTGGCCTCCCTCAAAAACCTATCCATAAACTTTAACTGGTTCAGAACACAGCTGGCTGCATCATCACCAGAACTCCTTCAACAGAAGATATCACTCCTGTTCCCCAACAACCCCACTGGCTATCTGTTAAATACTGCATTGATTTCAAGATTCTGCTTCTTAACTTCAAAGCACTTCATAACCTAGCACCTCAGTATCTGTCTGACCTTCTCGTACATTAAGATGCTCTTCCTCTAGTAATCTGACTGTACCTCAGGTCTCTTTGACATCGAGCATCACTGTATGCTTTTGCAATTGTGTGTCCACTTACAGTCAGTACATAAAGAACTTTTTATCCTTTTCAAAAAAGTGTTTTTTTTTATTTTCCATTATAATTTTATGACCTCTTGCATTATAGTGAATGGACATTAAATGACACATCCCTGTACTTCCGCAACAGAATGAGGATCAGCCAGTCATAGTGAGAAATGTCACCGGTGTATGACAGTAGCTTGTAGGAGTTTTTGACGGAGTGCATTTTTACAGAAAAGATAGTACTGCATCTCATTTTCAATTGGGTTTCAATGGTTTGCCTGAAATCCCTTGCACTGGTGCACCGAATTACTTATAGGGTTAAAGCATGTGTGTACAGCTTTTAAGCTACTGTTACTGTGAATAATGGAGATGCTGGACACTGAAAGCTTCTGGCCAAAAATACCACATTCATGTCTCACTGAAAAGAGAAAAAGAAATGAATAACAGAAAAAGGTTAATGGCCCAAAGACAAAAGCAGATAGCGTGTTAGGTTAATTAAACTAGGAAAAACATCAAATATGGCCCCATTATGAATGTTTCTCACTAGTACTGATGCAACCTGGCCCCTGCCGTGAGCACCCATTGATGCTGGTGTCAAATAAAATAAATAAATAAATAAAATAAATAACGTTCACTATCCTGAGTCTTCAGTTTGAACAGCAGAAGGTAAACGGTAGAAATGTTGGCTGTGTGGAAACGATTCACGGTTGAAGAAACAGACATCTGATCTGCAATCGCTGTTCAAATGCGGTATCTCTATTTTTAATACGCGTCAACAATTTGATTTTGTTTTTCAACTCGGTGTGTTCAAAATATTGGTATTGTTTCAGCTATTTATTCTCTTCTGCAAATACAATCCAGCTTTCCATATGGAATCTCACCACTAGAGGCGCTCTTAAAAAAAATGACGCACACTAACTAGCTTGACTAACTGAAAAAAAAAAACCCACAACCAAATAGATAAAGACTGCAAGACTTTAATGAGTTAAACCAAGCAAAAGTGAGCTCTTCAAATGCTCGGCCATTCTAGGTGCATTTAATTGTTGGAAAGAAAATTTAAGAATCTGGTAATATGAGGATTTTCCGCTATACTGAGAACGTGACTTTTTTACACAAGGTTTACATGGACGATAATGGCGTATAATTACAAAAGTCAAAAGACACTGATTCTAACTGCAAATCCCTGATTAGTGTAGCATCTCTCTGCTTAAATAACGACACAAGTCTGGTTTTGATTCCACTTTACAAGTTGTTTGGCTATGTCAGTTTACTCTCCGCTCATTTTTTCACTTCACATTGATTGTCGCCATGCACGTTTGGTATTTTGTAAATGATTGGCTTTCAAGCACACCCACTAACGAAAATAAGACTTAATGACATTCATTTCTTAACTTGTTCCGCTTCAGCAATAGACAGCGTATCACAGCAAGAGGAAAAAAAAATCTCCCCCTGCTCTGCATCCAAAAATACAATCAGCTCCAAAATGAATGAATGATCCCTAACCGGCATCTCTAACCTAAGGTTAGGTAAGAGAACATAAAAAAAGAAAAACACCTAAAACTTTACCTAAAGATAATTTATACGTGTATACATCACATTTATGTGCACTGTGCACTAGGCATGGGCGATATGGCCCTAAAATAATATCAAGATATTTTAGGGTATTTTTGCGATAACCGTACATTTGGTGATATATTTCAAACACGTACAATTGCAACAAAATAGATTTTATACTTTAAAATACCTGACTTGATAGGTGCTCCTGCTTGAAGTGGTGAAACAGATTAGATTAGTTGTTTACAGACCTTTTGCATAGCTTATATATCAATGGGGTTTGTTGAAAATCTGATATTTTGTACCAAAACCATCTCCACACTACCAAAGTCGCTCCCCTTTTTGGGACAAACTCCTCCACCACAGAACCCACTTTCCGCCATATCTGTTGCTCCCTATGAGTCACGTTATGAAAGTACTCTGTGTAAATGCATTATGTAATTACGTAAAAACGTCAGAATATCACGATACGGATGTTTTATATCGTCTAAAAAACTATACCGCTATTATCGCGAACGATACGATATGGCACAGCCTTGCTGTCCATTACCAAGACAATACAGAGCAAAGAACAGAGAGAACCCCTTACAGGTTCCCTCTAGATTTTTCATGGTCATTGGAACACTTCGCCTCAGCGCTACCTTACACATTTTCAGTAACAGTTACGTTGTGAATTTTGTGCTTACTGAACAATTCTCATCGATTTTGAAACACGTTTTCATTACCTGCTGGAGGACTGGCCCAGTACTGAATTCTTTTCAAATCTACTAATTCTACATGGTAAGGGTGTGCAACATTGACCCCAAAAAAGGATTCCTCTATTATATATTTTGTTGTTAACAATAATTATACAAGTGTTCATATTGAGTCTAAAGTAGTCTAGAGTTGTGTAAACCCATCTCTCTCAACCGTCTGAACTGGCACCGTCTCTCTGCCAATGTAATTAACAGCATTTGTAATGACTTGCCATCTGTTGCTTTTCTCACCATTTTGCAGAATGATACCACAAAGATCTGTTGAGTGTGTTTTGTGCTGGTACCTTGGATCAGCCGACTCACGCAGTTCATAATCATAATCATAATCATCATATTCTGCTATGGTTAGTTTGCAGATGGTGAAAGAAGTTATTTGTCGAGTTGTCTTTAACAGACACAAGTTTCCCGATCGTTCCCATGCATTAAACCATCTTTTGAGAAAAATATAAACATCTTTTTAAACCAAACCACCTCAACGTGCGTGAGCCACGTCTGGTATTTAAACCCAAGGACAAATAATTGTCTATTGTAAATGTTACTACTATAAAATCATGGAGATGTGCATCTGGACTAAATGATGAGAGCACTGTTGAGTAGGGTGAAATTATGGGTAATTATGGCTGTGATTTTTATGGGTAGAGGAGAAAAAGACTGGCATGGCTGATCTGGATGGAAATAATACTAGTAATAAAATCAGTAGCACCTAGAAAAGGGAAGAGTCCCAGTACCCCATGTAAATTGATACTCATCCAGGTAAAGATTAGTATTTCCCCAGGATGGAAATGACCCCCAGAGCTCACTACATAATGAAATATTGTTTATTAACACAACGTTTGACATTTCATACTAAATAGAAGTATGGTGGCAATATTTTATTGACACATCAGTTCCATTACTATGGTGAGGGAGAAATGTTTGGAAATGGAAATTTAGCATACATGTTTGTTCTGGCTATTCCTAAACAATTTAAGTTCAGCTCAGTATGCAAATTCCTAAAGAGTTTCACTTATTGAGAAGGAATTGGACATGAAATAAAAAACACTATAGTGGTTTTATAGTCTATAGACACCTGAGAATCAAAGCCAAAGCACAATTAGAAATGTTTCTTAGGGTTTCGCTGTGAACACAACCCATTGCGTGTCATTTGTTGTGACCACAGCACTACTGAACAACCATCAAAAAACCCTTTTCGTCTATTAAGGGCTCCTTATAGCCTGACGTATTCTGATTAATAATTTGTGACACAGATTACCGATATCTTGCCTTTGCAATCTGTACTCTGTGCACTTGTTGCAGAAATGTGTGAAAAAGAACCACACGAGCATCTGATTAATGCAGAGCTCTTAAATACTCCACAACACGAAAGGTTCATTGAGTTCAGGAAACAAATTCAACATATCAAGCAAGCAAGTAGATTCAAGGGGGAACCATGGATGAATCATGACATGGAGGTGCCTTTATTATGAAATGGAAACATGTAGCCTGTCCCTTGCGTTTTAAGATCGTCGGGTTTGATCAGGATGAACTGCACAGATGCAGTTATAGATCTTATTTTGTCAGATTACATCAGAAAATTCTCTTGAACTCGGTTTTCTCTTTTTTCCTCCCCATTTCCTTTCATGCCAGCACATGCGCAGTCTTATATAAAGCAGTAAACCACAGAGAAGGAGCACAGAGCCTGCTGCCATCTACTTGTGGCTGTGCTACCAAATCCTACACCCTCAAATCCCACACACTGGCAGCTGTTCAGTCTTCAGAATACAATGACTCGTTAGCACAATGTCTCAACAGGGCAACTAGAGAAAATAGAGGCAGTTAATTCAAAATGTTTGTGTTACACGCATTGCAAACAATATTATAGTTGTATTTTGCTATTAAAATTGTTGTAAATTTACCTCTAACCCTCCAATTACAATTAGTTTCCAATTTAAAAAAAGCTACTCGATGCCTACTGTTTAGAAACCCTCTTATTCATTCATCAGTTGGCACCTGAACATTGTTCTGACATTTGCAAGCAGAATTCTGACTAAGTGCACAGCGCCCACTGTCTTGCTTTCCTGAGATGTTTTATCCACAGATGACAGCACAGGCTTTGCTGCACCAGCCACAATGCTTGGTTTAATATTAAATGGAGTAGTAATACGTTAACTATTTAATCACTGCATCTGAAAATCAATACGAGGCTGCATAACGGAGTTGCTGTTACTAGTAATGGTGTTGCTCTCAGAATGGAAGTTACAGCACTGCGGATAAATCAGATTAAAACTTAAAATTAAAACTCTCCCCTTTAGTTTTATGACTTGACGCCAAAAAAATAACAGATTTCCACTTACTATGCAACATATAGAACATGTGGGCATTTGTTTTGCTTACTTTTAAGAGTCTACTGCCCTAGCTATAACTAACACTACAGAGAGATGCTTATGGTATGGTCATCAGAGATTAAATAGTCCCTGTAGTAGTCCCAAAGACAGCTAATGTGCTGACATGTTTTTAGAGAAACGTTACTATGTTTCTGCTCCTTTTCCAAACCAGAAATGCTCTACCTATAAGAATGCACAGGTTTATTCTCTTATGGAATGCTTTCAGTTCTACTCCCAGTCTTCAGGCAGATGACAGCCCAGAAAGCAAGACGGAGAAGGAGAGCAAGAGAGAAAAAGAGAGAGAGACTCATTCCTCACCCCACCCCTTCTAGCTGGAATCACTCCAGACAGAGCATCATTCCGTACAGTGCAACATACTTACATTTTTATACACAAAACTAAAAGTTATAAATCAATTATTTGAATTTCCCAACAAGTAGAAATACTTTCACGAGTTTTTGATACTGATGGTGGTCTTGTAGAACCTCTGTTCAAACAAACAATACATGAGACAAGACATGATTCTGGACAATCGCAATCTTGTTAATGATCCAAACCACCCATGGTCACCCCCAGCTATTAATACCTTTAAATCAACGCCATGCACATTGTAATTCACAGATTATAGTACAAATAAAAGCCTTTACCTGAGTCTATGGCCATACCCTTTTCCTTGCTCAAAAGTAGAGGTTACAACCTTTTGCCAAGTTTAAAAATCCATTTGTAAACCGCACCAGAAAAGAAAGCAAATAGAACAAGAATGCACTGAAAGAAGAGTCTGTTAGAAGAAAAAAATCCCTTGGTTAACACAAGACCAGAGGGACACATCCATATAACCTCCCCTTTGACTGCATCCAATCTCTCCTGTAATAGCATGTGTATGCACGCCCAGCTTAAGTGGGTGTGCGCTGGAGCAAGTTTTTGAGTCTTCACAAGCCAGTTTCCCTCATCTCATGCTGAAGTTAATGGCTCGATCCATATTTAACAAAACACAGAACAGATTTTTCATGTCCTTCCCCTAAAGATGAGGGCACTTCTGGAGTGAAGCCAACACCAGTCATTTTTCAGAAAAGTCAGAAACCGTGTTTACCAGCAGTAACAAACAAACTTGCATTCCTTATACTTTTTGACCCCTAAAAGAAATCCACTTCTCTCCCTGGTTGATTGATTCTCCGGCATTTTGACAGCTATACAAAAGGTTCCGCAATCCAAAGAGTTCCGAAAACTTCTCGTGCTCCACTTCAGACACACAATGTTATTTTCCTCTTCCATGCTTCCTTCTTACTCTTATTGGTGCCACTATTGCCATAGCACCATAACTAGCAAACACGTTATTGCATGATGGGGCAATTAACTGCAATAAACAAACACACCAGCAACCAGTAAATAAATACTGCACGGATGCAAAAAAGCACAACGGAAAAAGTAATGTGCAAAAAAAGGGCTTAAAGGGACAAAGGCCCCAGTAAATCTATGTAATGACAGAGTCTGCAGAATGGGAGACAAAAAGGGGTCCTGCTATAACACGTCTGCAACAGAAGTATGAAGCAGTAGAAGCATAGCTCGAGGGTAAAAGTGAGAAAGAAAAAGAGTGGTGGCAGAAAGCCATGAGCTGTGAGACTAGACATGCCCCAAACAGCAAAGTATTACACTGCTACTGTAATTCCTTCTCAGCAGTCTCTGCTTTTGTGCTTCATGTATTAGTAGGTTGTGACAAAGAATGCATAACTATCAGTAAATATCGGTAACGAGGCTCATACTGGGGTGAAAGGCTAAAACTGCACTGGAAACCATTTGACATTTTCTGAAATCAACTCAACTTTACCACACACGTCCAAGAACTAGCCCCTCAACGCAAAAAACGAATTATTTTTATTTATTTATTTATTATCAGCCATGCATCACATATGTTGCAAACTAACTCATTTGCATCAGGTTTTAATCAGTCATTACTGGTTTTATCAGTGTTGCTTAGAACTCTGATACTGGTACAGCAAAGACACTTGGTGCATCCCCCATGGCAGTTCAATAAAACTCTCACACATGAATACAGGTGTGGCATTTAATGACTGCATTACATTTTTGTTTGTTTTGCTCAACAAAGCACTTGGTTATCACTTTTGCCTTGTGACATGGTGCTCCATGTTGGAAAGTGTGTCGTTCATCTCCAAATTGCCTCTGGATCATTAGGAGAAGTTGATCTTGAAAGATGTTTTAATACCATTCCTTGTTCATGGCAGTGCTCTTAGGCAAATTTTGATCAAATGCACACCCCTAAAAAGGAACCCTACACATGAATGGTCTCAGGATGCTTTGCTGTTGGCATGACACAGGACTCGTGGAAGTGTTTAACTTTTCTTCTCCAGACAATCAGTTTTCCAAGAGTCCCAAACAGTGTGAAGGGGCTTCATCAGAGAAAATAATGTTACTTCAGTGTGTTCAGATGCACTCCTACCGTCCCTCTGCCATCCCTGATCTAGCCCTGTACTGGTGGTGCCCTGATATCATAACCATATCCTCTTTAGGAGACAGTCCAGACGATAGCTTGACTTGGGCACCATGAAGCCTTCTTCACTGCAACACATTCTCCTTGTAGTTCTTGAAAATTTGATAAATGATTGAATGGGGAGTTATCTTACAAACAGCATAAGAGAAAAAAGTCACTACACGGACTGGCAATTATATACAATTTATCAGGTCACTCTTCACAATCTAAAGTTAACATAAATTCGCACCATAATATCTGGTCCAGCAAACTTTGAGAAAACCAAAAAATTTGCCATTCTCAAAACATTTATCCACGACTGCACACAGGACCCCTAATGGCACAAGATTTAATTTATAGAAAGTCACCATTTCAGGAAATGCAGTACTTTTATACTTTTACGCAGTACTTTTATAACCCTTCTCGGTGAAAAGCCACAACTTAACAGCATAGTCTAATGGATCTGATACTCCAAAAAATGCACTGATAAACAGTACTGCAAACAACACTGAAGTTTAGCCAGATAAAACAGAGATTCAACAAGTGAATGTGAACTAGTTTATATAGTTATAGGTCAAAGAGAATATATAGATAGTGGGGAGACAGACAAAGGGGTACTACTTACAACAGGACAAGACATAAACTTACAAATACTATTAACAGCTTATTGCAAAAATACACAAACTCGAATAACTTGCACAAAAAAAAGTCTATAAGCGCCAAGTGAGAATAGTCTCTAGTCCAGATGTGAGCTAAACTCTGCCTCTGCTCACAGATCTGCATGTTGATTGGCTGTTCAAGTGACCAGCGATTTATGGCCACAAAGTGAAGTAGTAACAAAATTATCTCTAATGGACAGCAATATAAAATAGAAGGGGGGAAAAGGCATAAGATGAAAACAATGCACCAAGTAACTCAACAACTCACCATTTTTTCTCTCGCTCAAGGGCAGCAGAGTTGGGCCAGGCTGAAGTGAGAGCTCCTGCATTTCACTGGTAACAGCCTCGCTTTGGGGGCTGGAAGCTAAGCCTGATGCCGACGCAGAGACCATGCTGCCAGCACTCAGCTGCTTCCCAGCCTGGGCCTCCAGTGCTTCCAGCTTGTTGGGTGAGTAACAAGCACACCTAACACAGGGTGCAAACAGACAAAAACTTGGATGAGGTATTGTGATAAAGCTACTCACTTATCCATGAAGAAGATACAACCACAAAAAATGTTTTTTTGTTAACTGGCTTGAGCTGATTTAGAAAAATCGAGGTTTAAATAACTTATGAACCAGAAAAAAAAAAAAAAACAGAATGACAACTGCCTGTAACTAAAGTATGTTCCTATTGATATTTACAGTTTACCTGAGTGTTTAGGAAGTAGTCATCTATTACTTCCTGTTTTACTGGGATGCTACTATGAGATGACACGGCTAACCATCAGCTATTATGGAAATATATAAGAAGCAATTTAGAGAACGTCTCTGGAGAAAGAAGGGAGCTTATTTTACCCTCACACATACTGAGGAGCATGAACTTTTCTCAAGATCAATGTTGGAAATACGCAGAAGATGCATTTTCCCTTTAATAAGTTCCGAAGTTGAACATCTAGGCCGCCCATGGAGGTCGGGTCCCCTGTTGAGTCTTGGTTCCTCCCAAGGTTTCTTCCTACCATTTT
>JAUZST010007516.1:0-14128 GCA_034779995.1 Parotocinclus haroldoi | reverse complement strand
GTGTGTGTGTGTGTGTGTGTGTGTGTGTGTGTGTGTGTGTGTGTGTGTGTGTGTGTGTGTGTGTGTGTGCATGCGCACGTGTGCGTCGGGGCACATAGTCCTTTTAAAACAAATACAGCTCAATGTGTGAATGTGTGGTTAAAATAAGCATTTAGGCCATAAAGTAAATTTGCGAAAAATTTACTGGGTTCAGTAAGTAAATAAATACTGCTATAGAAAAAGATGATAACCATTTACAAAAGAGACAAAAGAAAAAGACCATTAATTAATGGACTTGAGTAAAGAAAGAAAGATCTAGAAAAATGTTAGTAACTAAACAAAAAAATTAAGAACTAATTTACTAAAAAGGAAAGAGAAGAATCAAAATATTGGAACACTAACATAAACATACAAACAAACACAGAATGAATAAATGAAATAAAGAAAGAAAATGTACTTTGAGACATAGGATGTATTAGAATATAGAAAAACAGGTTACTAACTAAAGTTAGTAACTACAAGAAACAAAGAAATCAGTAATTTACTGATATACTTAAAAGAAGAATGAACAAAATTGAATGCGAAAACAATGACAAAAAAAAGCAAAAAAAATAAATAAATAGGGCAAAAAGAAAGAATATTTATACAAAGAGACAACTGAATTACAAGAAAAAAACAAAATATTGCTTATGTGCAACTTTAGAAACTAAAAGAAAAATGAATTGTAGTTAATTATAAAAACGAAATATAATATAGTGATTATGAAAAGATACAAAACAAAGAATAAAATAAATAACGATTAGAATGCTCTTATAATGACTATATAAATAAGAAAGAGAGAACAATAAAAAAAATACTAGATGACATAATATAGAACAATAAATATAAATAAATACAAATAAATAAAGAACAGAAAAGTGGTCGAACGAAGACAGACATGCTGAAGAAAGATTGATGATTATAGGGGGGGAAAAAAGCAGAAAATTGATTCAGACAGACAGAATGAACTAATGTGTGTAAAAAGTGTGGAAAGAAAGAAATGACAATGGCAGATGTTTAAAAAAGCAAATAAAGAAAGAATGTAGATACAGACAGACAGGAGACAGAAGACAGACAGGCTGATCAGCAGTCAGCACAGAAAGCTTGAGGTGATGGAGCCACACAACCCGCGATCATGCAGACGCTCATTTGCATCATATTGGGTGTTGTCAGAGAGTGACGGCTTGTGCAGGTAGTTATCTGAGGGAGGATTGTTTCCCTCCTGTCCAGCTTGCCTCTGCTCTTCACACGGCCGGACAGAAGCTTCGGAAAGCCCTGTCATTACCATGTCAACGTCTTTACATGTCGTCCCACAACACACCATACACATCTACATATACATATAAATGTAAATGTGCTTCCCCTGATGTCAGCGCACCTGTGTCGACAGCACTGACAGCTGGGATTGATTTGGAGCTTCCCCTCTGAGATGGCCCCAAAATTAGCACTCAGGCTCCTCTTGACATCGCTGCCATATCTCCTCTCTGGATGATAAAAGTAAAGTTGGGATACAGTCCAATTTCTGTGTGTCATTCCCTAGAGATATTACATATAGCAGTGATGTTACATCTTTAGGAAATAATCAATGAAAGCTTTTTTTAGTCAGTCCAAATATTTAGGTTATGGAAATGAATATAAATAACTATTAGACAAGAGGTGCTATTTAAGTGTAAGTATATTTCTGATAGCAGCTGGAAGCATTACTTTTACATTTCTACACATCTTTTTATATCTGCCTTCTATAGATTAATTTCAAAAGTTCTCCTCAGCTCAGATCCAGATTTTGGATTCAGGTTTATTTGTCACATACAAACCACAGTGAAATGTTTTAATGACTGTCCAGTAAACCCCAAATAAAGGTAAGAAGAGACCTAATAAATACTATAAAATAGAAAGAAAAAAGTTAAATAAAAAGAAAATAATTAACAAAATTAAGCAAAAACATGATTATATATTATATTATACACCCTATTATATACTGCCCACAAAATTACAGCATATTTCTTTTTAAATTATCCCCCAATTTTTGTGAACTGTATAGTTTTTTTTCCTCTTTTCACATCCAGACTTCCCTTCTTTGTCTCTCCTTCTTTCTTTCTTTCTGTCCGTACATTCTTTGCATTCTTACCTCCCTCTGCCTTTTAACTACACTGCTCACACTGCTCCCCAATTCTTACTTTCTGTAATTTACTTTCTTGTCTTCTTTCCATTTGACCTATTTTCATGCGTGTTCTTCCATTGCCTCTTTCTTTCTTTACTCTCTTCCTAGACTAATTTTATATATCTCATATTGATTTTCTCTTTGTCCTTCTTTCTCGTTATGTCTTTCAATCCTTCTATAGTACTTTTTTTCTCTGCAAATGTGCCTTTCTGTTTAGTCCTCTACATTGGGAATTGGGACATAGCCTATGACTCTTTCTATATGGTCCTGTTTCAGACAGTTCTGCCATGGAACTACTGCACTACTGTTTTTAACCTGTCTGGATTCCTTATTATACCAATACAACTTCTAAAGTGCTCTATGACCACATTCCCTATGACTGATTTAAAAAAAGACAGGCGTTCAGAGAGCAAGCTTAAGAGGTTAGCAGATCAGCAATAGATGCTTTACCTAGGCTAAACAACAGGGCAGAGAGAAACATCTAATTAGAAGTCAATAGTCCTCCATGTTTCTAAAATCCCTACAATAGGACTAGAAGCATTTTTTGTTTTGCTTGCAAGCTGCTCACTTGCATCACACTCTTCATGCTGTGACTGGTCCTGGGGTAGGTGATGAGGTGGTGCTGGTATCAGATCTGGCACAGTCTGGATGATGACGCTCTTTTAGCAACACCCGCAACGTGAGCTCCAGCAGCTTGGCCTCTGACACAATCACCCAAACAAACCAAACTTGGCCTTCAGGTCTGGATGGCATGAACCTAAATAATTGGCCCATTTCTATTTTCATTCTTCAAGTTGATTGTGGTGCTACTCTCTATAGGTAGGTAGGTCTGTCTGTCTGTCTGTCTACCTACCTCTTTAGGTCTACCACCTTTAAGCCAGACAAAGCCTCTGAAAAATGATTTATGCTTCTTAATATGAGCAGTAAGAGCTCAGTGATGCCAAACTCTCCACCTTTCTCCATATTGGTGGGCCATTAAAACAATGGGTTCAATAGTAAATCAAATCGCCTCCAATTAAAATATTTAATCAACAATGCAGTGCTGATAAACACCATTTGGTTTGATTATGCAAATTTAACTGTGTTTAATCCATCTAAAGCCATCACTACAATACTCTGCAGTAAATTAAAAACAGACTTGCATGATTCTCCATGATCTGCTAGAATCAACTTGATTTTCAAAAGTATGAATTCATATTCATAGTGACAAGACATCTGATAAACAGCAAAATTACTTAATGTACAATATTTTTCCATCCATCTTTTTCTTGGCATATTTATCCCCCTCCCATCATGTCATCTCAATTTACTTCTTAAGTATTTGTTTTACTCATTAAGCAGTCAAAATTACAAATAGTGCCATCCTATTAAACAGTGCGCTCTCAATTTAGAACAAACATTAGAGCTTGCCTCCCAAATCATTTACTTCAGCATTAAACACAACGTTTAGAGGGTAAAAACTTCACTGATCAGTGTCAATGTAGGATAGACCATTTAGATGAACACATTTGAGGTATTTAATATATAACTAGTGTCCTAAACCACAGTTTTCCACCAACAATTGCGTCAAAATTTGTGTCAATATATATTGTTTAGTGCAGTTTAGGGCATAGTCTATAGATTGAAAAAAGATTTGCAAAAGATGTGATGTGATGTAATGGATAAGCTAAATAAGTTCTTAAGAATTTAAGATTAAGTAATTGCATAATATATCAGAAGGCACTGCTGAATCATTCGGAAATGTGAGAAATCCTTGGCATAAGGCATATTTTGTGGCTATTTATACTTTTACACAACTAAATGCAAAATACATTTACAAAAATGTCTCGGGTGTGGCACCATAGACACTTTCTTAGATGAAAATTATCATGTCATTAAAGCAACAACTGCCTTTGACGAAGCAACATCCTTTTTGAGCTCTAATTAACAACAAGGAGAGCAAGAGTTCTGATAACTTTCAATAAACACAGACATTCAATAGTAACTTTTTCAACCATTACATTAAAATCTCAACTCTGAAAGAGAAAGCACCGCAGTCTAACAGTTCCTGTTCCCGTAGTCCAATCAGTGATGGTCTTTAAGTTAGACAGAGCCATCAGAGTTACTGCCGAGATGTGTAGAGTGATTATCCTGACCTCAACAAGTGGGGTCATTGTGTGTGCCAGCAACAGAGTGAGACAGGGGCTGAACTTAGTTCGGCCCTCTCTGCCCCCTGTGTTAGTTTATAAGTAATTGCTTTGGAATTGTAGGCACTTGTGAGGTGATATTACAACGGCCATAAAGAATGAGCTACAGTATGTTCCGAATGGCTAAGAGTGCAGTGTGTGGCTCACTGGACCCTGACCTTCTGTTAGAGCAAGGCATGCAAGGGCCAGCACAGCATCAACCCTGATGACGACTTCTGACACCTCGCAAATCGCCCACGGCCGACCCCTGACTGAGCTTTGCTTTGAAGAGTTAGTAGGCAGATGTCCGTGCCATGAAGCCTGTTTGGATGGGGGAGGAGGCTGGCTAACGGTTGTCCACGGTGTCCATTCTCTTTTTTGCTTTCTATGACTTTAGCATCTCTCTGTTCTCTCTATAATATGTACTAATATATCGCCTCCAAAATAAATGTCTTCAAAGCATATGGTGTAAGTAAATACAAGCCCTTTCTTTAACATGAATAGTTAAGAGAATTTAAAAATCACACACACAGACACACACAGACACACACAGACACAGAGAGAGAGAGAGAGAGACACAGACACACACACTATTTTGGTTATTTGGGTACTTTGGTCAAGTCACTTACGAGTGTTGATGCTTGGAATTTATACTGTCTAAAATATCAAGAAAGGGAAGCAAATGGCCATTGTTTCCATCAAGAAAAGGTCAGGACCAAGAAAACTAAAATGCATATACTGGTTAGGAGGGCAAAGCAAAAGCTGTATGGAACTATTATATTCCAGCATAGTATAGAACCAAGAATCTTCCATTGGAATAACAAAACGCATTCGATAATTCTTTATGCTCCTTCCTCTTAAATGTCTTTTATATAAACCAGTTATGAATTATTTACAATGTGCATAATTCTCAAACGTCTCATCCAACAAATCCCACATTCAGCAACATGTGAATGCTGGACCAGCACGTGGTCTTGTTAACAGTAAAAGTCCCCCCAAAATCCAGTTAATATCCAAAAACCTCCCTTCTGTGTGTAGCTAATGTTGGTATTATTGCCATCATCACTGAAATGTGATTCAGAGCCAAGTATGACTTCCTGCGTAACCCCACCACAAGACATTCCCATAGCAAGCCCAGACTACTTACACCTGGCTCCTACCAACGTTCCTCAGGGAACGCAAATGCATCTCCATGCACTTTTAATCCTTTAGCAGACATCCCATCGTTTTCAGTTTGGACGTGGCATGGCTTGAACCCTGGACCTTCTGGTCAATATCGTAACCACTGTGGTCACTATGACTGCATAATATCTGTAACTTTGTTCTGCAATAATACATATCACCACATTTTAAGAATGCATTCTTAATTACAGACTTTGGTTTAGAGTAACTATCGAACTTCTTTATATATGATGGGGTTTGACACTTTATATACAGTGCCAATGTATGTGAGTGTGAGCAAAAAGAGGGTTTGAAAGCTATGCCTATTTCCAAGCATAAATAATGGCCATTGAAGGAAAGCAGTGCCTCATGGTGGCAGATGGTGGCTGACTTTCATATTTCCAAGAGAAAGTGAAGTCTAAATTCATACTCCCTTCCCACCTTTGATATTCAAGAGGATTACACCTTGTGTTCAAATAGAAGCAGGAGAGAATGGGGGGAAAGAAAGGCACCGAGACATGAAATGGAATTAGAGGCCGCTTAAAGGACTTCTTCATTTATTGTTAACTCCTTCCAGTTCATTAAGCTTAATCCTTATTAGGGTGTAAGTAAGGCAGGTCTGAATAGGCCAGCCCTGGCTGAGGGGACATGTGCGTCTATTGTGATTCCACAGGGTTAATCCTGTCCATATAGTGGGGGAAAAAGGGCTGTTCTGGGCTAAAGGACGCTCTGGGGTCCAGTGCTCCCTCAGGGCCGTGGCAGACTGGGGCCCTAGAGTCCCCCAACCAGGCACACTGTGACAAGCGTGAAGCTGTAGCCATTGTTAATCAATCTGCCAGGTCTGCTCCAGCCAGACACACGCAGGGTCAGTCCTGGCCCTATTAATACAGATGTAAATGCCAATAAGGCATCGTAATCAAGACACAAGAGGGAAAGATTGACTTTTTACAAGGGACACACCAAAGGCTTCTCCCTGAAGAGTTGGCCTCTTTAGACCAGTGTGAAAAAACAGAATCAAAGTCACACCTCCACACAAAAAAACCTTTGGAACATCAGAGGAAGGCCAGATTAGAGAACACACATCAACTGACCCAATATGCTCAGATAAGCTTGAGGGCACATGGATCAGACTCTCGCACTGGCAATTGGTTATGAAGGTCAGTGGAAGAAAATAAATACACGTTATGTTTACAGGCCAGAAAATTAGCTATAGCAAATGCACGTCTAACTGTTGACTATTTATAATACTGCAGCAAGCCTACAATAACAATTCAAGCCCTATATGAAAATAATGTACACTTTAATTAGCTATGAAATCAATTCTGTTATCATTGGTGTGTCTATCCTATTTTTGAGGATGCGCAAATCACCCCTCAATGGAATCCCAGCACCCCTTAAAATAAGAGCAAAAAGTTGTTTTTTGTTGTTGTTGCTTTTAAGAAAAAAAAATCTCTGGTAAGATGAAAAAATTGTTTAAACCATAGAAAATATGATTTAATATTATAACAATAAAAATACAGCAATATAAAGGGGGGGCTGGTCTTATTGGGTAGATGTTATTAGAGTTACGATCCTAGACTCACCTTTGTCTGTTACACATGAGTTGGAATTATTTATTTTGAATGCAAAATTTCCTCCAATATTTAATTTTTCAATTTCCAATTTCCAATACCTATTATTAAAAACAAGCGAGCAAGTTGGCATGAGCCAGCAAGCATAAATATTGTTTTAAGTGCAGAAAGTGCAGAGACAGTAAAGTGCAGAGTTACATCAACAGGGTTAGATGCAGTTCATCAATCTAAGACGAGAAACACAGCCTACATGAGTCGGTCAAACCGACGTTCTGGCACTTTACTGTCCTACTTTTGAAATCAAGCTGCTTCTAAATAATACACTGCATAGAGTGATGGTCAAAAATTGCAACCCAGTACTAAAAGTGTTTCTAATTTTAAGTTTTCTTGGATCTATTGCATCAATTTTAATTACAAATCACATAATCAGGACAGCAATATGAGTGAAAAGTTTTCAGTAGTAATTGTTATGTTCCCCTTTTGTTGTAACGGTAGCGTGCACTCGACCTGGCACGGACTCAAGAAAATTTGATGATCCATGTTATCCAGCATATATTTCATTTAAAGTTTCAACTAAAAACTCAATGATTATGCTGAATATATGATTTTCAATAACAACCATTACATTAAATGACAGGTGAAATGAATAAAAACAATAGTGTGATGCTCTGGACAAAGACCTTCAAGGAAACCTTTAGTCCTGGAATTTATGTGGATATTATTTTGACCAGCACCACCTACCTAAATATTGCTGCAAACCAAGTACATCCCTTTACAGAACCGATACCCTAATGAGAATAACCTCATTCAACAAAATAATGCTCCCTGCCACATTTGAAAAAATGTTCAGGAGTATTTGAGGAAAATGTCAAACTGACTGAGCATCTGTGGGATGAGCTGGACATTCACAACCTTATGAACATGGATCTGCTGCTAACATCTTGTGGCCAGATGCTACAGGAAGTCTTCAGAGGTATTTTGGAGTCCGTGCCTCAACAGGCCAGAGGTAAAACAGTGGTCAAATGACAATGTACAGTTACCAATAAAATGCAACCAGTTATAAACAGTTCAATTATATGCAGTATTAAAAAACTGGCAGCTCCATGAGGATGCCATGTTAATCCTTCTACAGTCCGAAGAAGTTAGGAATGGTCTTTTGGAGGGATAGCAACTAAGAAACAATTTTCTTTTGAAATGGAAAAGGGAAAAAAACAAGATATAGTAACATTCACAAAGATGGAATAACAATAAGTGGAAAGTGATGAATGGGTGATGAATCTAAGTTATATATGGTCACTACGGGATTGCTAAAACAACTAATCTAATGATATCTCAAGACTTATGCACAGTTTTGTATATTCAATCATATTAGTCAGTGATGAAATGCCACAAAACAAAAAAAAATAATTTGCTTACATAAACCACCACAGTAATATCCAAGTATTTTACCAAGTCCTAATACTCCAAATACCTTCGGTTTACTAATATACTCATCCATTTGGTTCTTTCAATTGTATTATTTTTTTATTTCTTTTATTCTTTCATTTTGGTGTGTGTTACTCTAAATGATCGAGCTGTTTAAAGGAACAGAAATCAGACTTGAGCAATGAAACCCTCTAAATGGAGAGGCATAAACACGGCAACAAGAACAATGCCCTCAGATTAGCAGCCATTACTCAATTGCATTGCTGCTACGTGCATATTAAGACCGTCGTTTAGCACCATTTAACAAGACAGAAATCCCAAGTTCTAAATTGGAAATTCATTCCCCTAGGTAATTTCAATATGAGAAACTTGAAATGCATTTGATCTGACCTAATTTCAATTAATTAGATGGGATGACTGTTTGGGGAGACCCAGAGGGTAGCTAATGTGGGCCGAGGGGCCAAGACGAACACATGGAAAAGTAGGAACGTACCATCAATAAACTGCTGGAGACTAATTATTCCACAAATCGCTTTCCCAAAGTCTCGACACTTTAACACCAGTCTGTAGCCTAATTACTGGTCACAGCATCTATTAGTAACCACCCTGCCCACGGTGGTTCTACCATTCTGAGTATTAATGACTGTTCCACTGGCTGCTATTACAGACCCCGAGTGTGAATGAGTATGTGTTTTATCAATGGCCTGAGATGAAATTTGACCAATTGTGGCATAAACCCTTGCCCTGTTTATGAGGCCATGCTAATAGGTCATATTCATTCACTTAACCTGCAGAATCCCTGAAGCTGTGCGTTGCATTTAAACTATGCAGTGTGGTCATTTCTTTCTGCAGAATGAAATCACACAAAGTAATTTTCATTTTCACAAGTGTAGCAGGTAGAACTGTTTTGGGGGAAGGAGGTATGAGGAGAAGTGGAAAGAAGAGATTATGAGAGGAGATGAGATGATCAGCTCTCTGCTTACCTCTGGCCGGGCGTCTCTCCAGCACCCTGCTGAATGTGCTTAATTGGCAGGCCCATGTGAATAGACAGCTGTCCTGGCCACTGGGCTATAAAAGCAGGAGCAATGTCGAGAGGCTGCAGGAGCAGCTTGCTCTATTCTTCAGCTCTAAAAAGCTGCCTTTCGTCTCTCCCAGCCAGGGTCGGTGCTGCCATATAAAAATGTATCTAATCACAGCAGATTATCTGCCTCTAATGGTCACCCAAGAGTGGGCTTGCTTTCCACCCATGAGCTGAGAGGAAAGAAGAGACATACAAATCAACAAATAAAGCCGATGGCTTACCGCAGCAGGGAGTGACACTTAAAAACCAGTTCTGAAAATGAATCCATGTTCTGAACTCCCAGAGAAACACAGTCAGAAAAATACTGCTGTTTTTATCCACAAGGATAACTGAAGCACACTGTTAAACTCTTGCTTTTGATTAGTCATAAGATATAAGTCAGAAGTTTTATTAAGTTCATTTCCTATACTAAGTATTGGAGACTTTGCAATGCCAATCAAATATATATAGTAATGTACTACAGTTAACGGATTATGACAGGAAATTGTATCACAGATATGGTTTGATCACCTGACTTCCCAATGATGAAAGCTTCCAGATGCTGAGATGAGATCACATTAACTTAATTTACTTGCCACTTTAACCTATAGGTTTTTTCGCTTTATATTTAATAATGTTTACATTTCCTGATTTTTGTGGTTGTATTATTAAAAAAGAGAAAAAGACACAATATGTCGTAGTTGAGACTTTCAACAGTTAAGACTGTGCCCAAAAGTGACCAGGACCAAGACAAGACTGAGACCAGATTATTATTCTTTTATTTTAAATATATATATTTTTTAGTTTGCAATTTACTTTACATTCATTATGATTCATTATACATGATTAATACACAATATTATATTCATTTATTATTTTTTGATAAAATATAACAAAAATACAGCCAAAAACATACGTATATATATATATATATAATTTTTATTACTACTAGTATCCAACTACTTCTTAATCAAAAGCCACTACAAAGTCAGCTTAATGCAGCCTACAGCATCTATTCTATCCAGTTTTACTGGTAAATGTAAAAAAATAATAATAATAATTTTGTGACATAAAGCAAAAGCAAACAAGTAAAAATGTAAACTTGCAATCGTAACATCAGACGATTCAACATTGATTGGATACTGAAGGAGAGGAGCAGGAACTTTTTTCCCTGTTAGCCAATGTGAGTGCAGATTTTTATTTAGGTATATAAATGGGGATTGATTTATTCTGTTTAAATTGATTGTTCATATTCAATAAAGATAGAAAGTTCAAGTTCAAAGTCAAGACAAAACAGAGTTTAAATGATGTTGGGACAGGGAACGTTCATTTTTGGTTTTGTGACCTGACTAGAGTAGCAGAAAACTAGCTCCGAAATGAACACTTGGTTCACACTCATGTTGTGTGTTTATGATTTAAGGGCATTAGCTTGCTCCACTGAGTCTATATAGAGAAAAATAACATTATAATACCTTCCCTTCTTTAAGATAGTATGTATTAAATAGCATATCAACATTTTAATAATACACGTTTTAATAATTTAGCACGGTAGTAGGTGGTTTGGGACACAGCCCGAGACTAGCTATTGAGTAATATGAAAGGGAAAATATTAGGTGTTTACAGGTAACTTTAGGAGATTCCTTACATATTAGAACTACCTTATTCTGATGCTGAATACGAGTATGCTGTTATATTCTGGACTTATATACTATTGGATACTGAAATAATCCAACAAATAACACTCAAACGAAATCAGGATTCAATTTTTAGTCTGCATGTAAAGGCAACCATTGCAAGTAAAAAGTTAAAAAGAAAAAAAAACAGGAGATAGAAAATAATAAGAATTTGCATGTGCACAATAACGTTAAATCACTTCACACATCTCAATCACAGAGGCAGATGCAACGACTGAGCTCCCCTAGATTGTCATTCATCCTCTCCACTGCCTGGCCTAAGGTCTGGATGCGGGGCACGGGTTCATGCTGCACTCTTTACCTCCTGGAGTTTCCATTATCTCCATATCATTCTCTAAAATGGAGGTCATATCAGGTGCCATTTTCGCAACCTGCTCCTCCAAATGCACCATTCACCCCTCCAAATAGACACACACATTATGCTTTAACGGAAGAGCCAATCTGAAACACTGCTTTCACGCTTCACTGGCATTTAAAAGGCAAAAACAACAAACAGTATAACATACAGCATATAGTATCAGGGTTGAAATGCTTTCCAGGTCAGAGGTGAGAGGCAACATTGAGTAAGGTCCTGTCTTTAACCACCCAGAGAATGCAATCTACAAAGAGTGTATAAATATGTTTTATGAGAATATGACGTGTAAAGCTTCAAGTGTCTTAGAATTTTTTATCAAAGCAGAGATTTCCCATGTCTTAACCCTGCTCAAGTCACAGGGCACCAATGTCTATACAGGGTGCAGCTAAAAGTGTGCCCTGGGCGGGATGGCAGGATACCATGCCAATGCAGGGTTGGGTAGAAGTCACTCCTTCCCTCAGATATAGCCAGCTGTATCTGCATAGTGCGTGGAGAAGACTCACCAGGACTCAAACCTGGGCTCAAAACTGTGCTGCAGAGTGCAAGCAAAGTACCATTATGTGACGGCAGCATAAGGCACAAGGCAGGAACAATCCATCGCAGGGCAAATACACTTACACACATACACAAAGGGCACCTTGGAGACACCAATTAAGCCAACATGCATGCATGCATAACATCCAAAGGACATGCCGATTCCACACAGAAAGGCACTTCAGGATCTGTGCCTTCAAGAAACTTTGATTCAAAATAATTCAATAATTAGCCTATTCACCACATACACTAACAATCTGCCATCATTCTACAGTAGACATGTATTGTTTGTACAAAAAATAGCCTAAATCCACATACCAAATATACTTATGCTTCCACATACCAAAGCAGCACTACACCAGCAGAGACCAGGCTCAGCTGCACAGTTGTGGGTCACAGAGCTGCTGTATGGCAGCATACCTGGTTCTCAAACCAATATAAAAGGCAACAGCTGTTTATTACCTCCTGCAACTGTGAATGAGTGTGGAGGCAAAAGACTGATAAAAGCATAGCAGCAGATTCGAGAGAGAGCTTTCTTTATCCTGCCATCTGGATAATTAATCGTTCGATATCATAAAAATAATGGGCACTGTCGCACAATGGCCCACTTCTGAAAAACGAGACGGTATGTTCGTTCATCTGTTTACGCTTATGCCGGTGCTTTATTTGTGTGCATTCCTAGGACTCATCATAATGATTACGAAAGATGCATTATGGGGCGAATTAAACGTCGTGTGTGGTGCAAGATGATCAATGGGCTGCTCTAATCTGTCATTTAGGCTTCATTCACCTCAGCTATACAGATGCTCCATATTCTCACGAAGAAGCTCGGGGGTGCTTTGGTACAGCTAGCTTTGGCACAGCTTTCGCATGCAGGCAGGCAGGCGCACACACACACACACACACACACACACACACACACACACACACACACTTGACAATAAGAAGATATAGAGTCACACTCTAGGCTACCTATGCTGTACAAAGAAAAGAGCACTTTCCATCATGGGTAAAAAATAAATTCCTTTCTAGCCATTTAACAGGCATCGTTGTCTATTGAAAAGGACTCTGTGCTCGCTCCGTCTCTCTGATGGCTTTCTCGCCCTCTCCTCGTGCATTATGTAGATAACCTGAACCGATATATATATTCTGAGTGGGTCACCCAGAGGTCGCAATCACACAGTGTGACAGAAGCAGCCAATCCCAGTAAATCAGCAGCAGGAGGGGGGCACACGGGTTCCTCGTGAGCCTGTAAGACAATTGCGTAGGCCAGCGGATGGCATGAACGAGAGACACTTTGATCACTGGGGAGAGAAATTGAGGAGGAAGGGAGACGACAAACTTTTAGCCAACTTGCCAAGTGACACATGCGAAGAGGAGTAGTGTGCTCAGGCACTAGTGCAGAAACGGGCTCAGGCTGAATAAACGAATGCAGGTTGTTTGGTGAACTCGAGATTACCCTTCAGAATGCTTCATCAGGAGTGCTTCGGAGAGCTGCACTGAAGGAAATACTGTTCATTGATTCAGAGCTGTAGGAGATTCCTTTAAAAAATAAACTCGGTAGTAACAGAGCAGAGCTTAAAACTGACCACAATCATGTGTGGTCATTGAGAAAATGAAATTATTTGTTTCTCAGTGTTCAAAAAAAGAAACCGTGGCTCCTAAAGACCTATGCAGTACCTCTGCTTGCACCTTGTGTAGGACCCAGCAAATCATGGCTAGCATGAGAGTATTTGCATTCATCAAAGTGACTTACATAAGTTAAATTGAAGCAAGGGCAGGTTAAGGGACTTATTCAAGGAGCAGAGAGTAGAAGTTTGGTAGAGGTAGGTTTAAACCCAGGACCTTCTAAGCCACAAACGACTATAACAGACAAATCATCAGTTCAAGCTTTACTAATTTGATTATAGCGCGCACACACACACACACACACACACACACACACACACACACACACACACACACACACACACACACACACACA
>JAUZST010007515.1:0-12500 GCA_034779995.1 Parotocinclus haroldoi | reverse complement strand
TTATTTATACATATATATATATATATATATATATATATAAAACTAATCCTGCGTTTATATAAAACTAATCCTGCGTTTATATAAAACTAATCCTGTGTTTATATAAAACTAATCCTGTGTTTATATAAAACTAATCCTGCGTTTATATAAAACTAATCCTGTTTATATAAAACTAATCCTGCGTTTCTATAAATCACTTCTTTTTATAATCACTAAATTCTATGTTTATAGAAACGTTTGATCATGATTAGTTTTGTTTGATTTTAACATCACGGTTTTACTGAATAAAAATCCTTTGTTCTTGTCATGTGTTTTTCTTTTGGCTTATAAAACAGAATGGAGCGTGTGTGAGTGTGAGTGTGTGTGTGTGTGTGTGTGTGTGTGAGTGTGTGTGTGTGTGTGTGTGTGTGTGTGTGTGTTTTGGTGCATTACCAGTAGATGGTTATTGATTCTGCTGCTAAACAGACCATGACCTTTTATGAGATCACACACAGGTTCCTTTCATACCAAACTTCTTTCATGTAAACATCACTCGCTTTGATACTTCAGGCCGAGAGCAGTCTGAAAAGTGCCATTTATTTCCCTTATGTTTAGTACACACACACACACACACACACGCGCGGGGGAACAAAGCTTTGCGGTACGAGCGTGAATCCATTTCAGCGTTCGGCTCTGATTTGAATGCGAATGCTCTCTGATTGGAGGTAGTGCAGAAATGGTGGAAAAGTACTGCGAATTAGCATTTGCCGCTGCGAGAGGATTAATGGCCCGCTGAGCCGCTTTGTTCTGAAATGTCAGCGCAGCTGGGGAGTTTTGCTGCTGTTTGCTGAGTTGTGATCCCGTATCCGCCCAGTCAGGGGGCCTTTTCTTTGCTTTCCCGGGCCCAGGGATGACGGGTTATTTCGGTCTGACAAACAACTGAATCATTCATGACATCAGCAAGTGCGGTTTTATGCTCCGGGTTCACCATTCTCACGTCCTGAGTGCACCGGCATTTTTAAGGTCCTCTCTTGGTTACCTAAAAGCGAGAAGAAATCCGAGAGTCTATATAAAGCTGTTCGTAGGGTTCGCACGCTGAACCGGTCCGCGGGGGGAAAAGGGTTCGGGTCCTGGGATTGAGATCGGACACGATTTGAGCTCCGGCACATGGTCGGCAACGACACTCAGCAGGCCTGTGGGGTTTAAACGATGCCCGGGGCGTGCCCCAATAAGAAAGTAGCCCCTATACCATTACGCCACCGGCAGCCTGAACCTTTTCATGCTCTCACGTCGTTTGCACCAGATTCTGACCCGACGAATCCGAATGTGGCACCTGAAATCCAGACTCGTTGGAGCCTCGGCTGCCTGTCCTTCGCTGACGGTGCGGGTTTTTTTTTTTTATGCTGTTGTAGCCCATCTGCTTCAAGGTTCATCCGTTTGTACGGATGCTCTTTTTCAAACCCGTTGCTTTCCTAACTTTGTGTTTGATGTAAATTTATTATTTATTTTTTTTCACTAAACCGGCGAGCTATCCAATGCTTCTCACTAAAACCCAAACGTTTCTAACAACGTCACCGTAACATAGCATTCCAGTTAACGGATCCTCACAGGTCCACGTTTGCACGTTCTCCCCCACGGCCGCTAGGGTTTCCTCCCTCGTTACAAAGCCATGCTTGAAGTTTATTGACCAGTCCAAATTGGCCCGGCGAGCGTTTTTGGCCAGGATCGACGTAGCCCGGCTCCAGGATGCTGTTCTGATGTTAAACAAACAGATCGATCAGTTCTGATCGATCCTTTTGTATACCTGCTATCGGGTTTGGACTGGTTTCGAGCAGTGGCGTGACGTCAGGACGTTTTCCCTGATCAGCATTTGTTTCGGTGGCTTGCGGATTTGTCCCTGGGACATCTGGGACAGTTGCAACGGCACAAGCAAGCCTGTTTGCCTCCGCACTGTAAATGAACTCGGTAGTGCCGCCTGAAACTTTCTGGGAGCTGTGGAAATCCCTGATCTGCGGAATGTTCCAGCAGGAAAAAGCCCAAACAGTAACGGTACCGGTACAGGTAAAGGTACAGGGAGTATGCAGGGTCTGACGGTGTCTGCTAACACACTACGAAAAATCCAAGATCACCCATTTTTACTGGTGAGTCGTTGGATATTCGGAATGGAAAGGGAAGGAGAGGGTTGTGACACGGGCAGACCAAGCCCAGATCCCGAGGACCATGAATGGGGGGCAAAGATAGGAGGTAATCCAGAGAATTCAAGAAATAGATCAAGATCTATTAAGAGTTAATCCCGGCACCTGGAGCCTCTGTGGTTCGTGTCAAACCTCTGGCAAGGTGTGGTTTGGTTACCGGGTATCCTGTTAAGCCCCGATACACCTTTTTCGGGTTCCTCTTTGCTTGTGCCCTACGGATTACCTCTTGTGACAGGTTCCCAAGTCTATTACAGGTCTCTTACAGATCACTTTGTTGTGCTAGATGCCTAAGAGGGTGCCCCCATATTACAGTCTTTAAGGACCGTATGGCCTGGGCACTACTGGTCAAATTACTTTTTTTCTCATGAGTGCAGAAGCTTTTCTATATAAGACCAAACCCCGGAGGATGTCTTTGAAGCCGGCACCTCAGTTACAGGAACCCGTGGTCTACCACTGACCTAGCCCCGTTCCCACTGAGCTGCCCAGGTTCGAATCCAACGTCTGGTGAGATCAGGGCTGTCGGGGACATTGCATCCCTGAGTCTGGCACACTGGAGAGACCAAGGGGGTGAGAGACAGAGAAGAGGCCGGTCCCGAGGTATGCCATATGGACGACTGAGGGTGCATGTGCCAGGTCCTACCTTGCTGGGCACTCAGGGTTGGTTCTGCAGTCGTTTTGTGGTGAAGAACAGCAAAAAGAATACACTATATTGCCAAAAGTGTTTGCTCGCCCATCCAAATGATCTGAATCAGGTGTTGCAGTCACTTCCATGGCCACAGGGGTATAACATGAAGCACCCGGGCATGCAGGCTGTTTTCACAAACGTTTGCGAGAGAACGGGGGTCGCTCTCAGGAGCTCAGTGGATTCCTAAATATTCCACAGCCGACCGTCAGCTGTGTTATGAGGAAACGGAAGAGTTTGGGGACGGCAGCGACTCGGCCACGAAGCGGTAGGATGCGTGAACTGACGGAGCTTCTGCAGAGTCGATCACTACAGACCTCCAAACTTGGTGTGGCCTTCAGATTAGCTCAAGAACATTGCGCTGAGAGCTTCATGGAATGGGTTTCCATGGCCGAGCAGCTGCATCCAAGCCGCACATCACCAAGGGCAATGCAAAAGCGCCGGATGCATGGGTGTAAAGCACGCCGCCACTGGACTCTAGAGCGGCGGAGGAGCGTTCTCAGGAGGGACGGATCGCGCTTCTCCATCTGGCGATCTGATGGAAGAGTCTGGGTTTGGCTGTGTTGCCAGGAGAACGGTGCTTCTCTGACAGCATTGACCTCAACAGAGTCCTGACCTCAACCTCAATTAGAGCGGAGACTGAGAGCCAGCATCTTCTCGTCCAACATCAGTACGTGACCTCAGAGATGCACACACTCGGCCTTCCCCAGAAGAGCCGAAGCTTTCCCAGCTGCAAAGGGTGGACCGACGTCCCACTGAACGCTACGGATGAGGAACGGGACGTGACTTAGGCTCGTATGTGAGTCAAGGCAGGTGAGCAGATACTTTTGGCACCGGAGTGTATCTACAGAGTGCAGGCATGCAGGGTCGGCCTGATCTCCTCCTAAACTTCTAACTTTGCCCTAATGGAAGACATCCCAGGCGAAACAAGGACCGGGCGTTTCCGCTTCCCGGTTTTTTGTTTTTTCCCCCAGCTACCCGTCTACTGCTCGGACGAAATAAGTCTCGTCGATCTGCTGCGTCAGCATAGAAAAGTGTTTATTGTAGGCAGTAAAATCTCTACACTGCTCTGCTCAAAACACAGAGGATATTCTCTCTCATTTCGAGAAGATAAGCGCTCACGTCAAACACGACACTGAAGGAAGGGCTAATTGTACACGCTGTGATATCATACACAGGATAAGAGCTGGAGAATCCTCACTTGTTTTAATCCCGCCCCGCCCCGCCCCTCGGAAGCCTGTTTTGGGTTTCGGGGAGAGCGCGTTAACGAGCGATGAGAGCGAACCGAGGATTTTTTTTATTATTTTTTTTTTTTCCAGGTCGTTTTTTTTTTTTTTTTTTTTTTGGAACCATCGCTCACAGGCAACACAAATCTGCATCTATCCTCATCCGTCTCCATGACAACCAGCAACCAGCGGTATAGCATCATTCTATTGCGACGTATGAACACTGCATATTTTCCATTTAACGTTTACACTGGAGATCCAAGGTCACGACCGTAGTCGAAAAAAAAGACCGGAGATAAAAGGCTAAATTTAAAACTAAATTAATTTTGCCGATCGGTACGTTTAAAAAAAAAAAAAAACCACACACACACACACACACACACACACACACACACGCAAGACCGTTCCGTACGCCCACGGGAAGCTCTGCCTGGATCCGCTCTCCTCTTCTGCTTCCTATGGCTTGAGGAAAGGGGACAGACGCGACGCGGTCTCCTCTTCAGGACGGGGGCTCATTTGTGCTTATCCACGTCGCTTCGCCTGACCTTGGGGAGATACGTCCCGAGCTTCCCAGCACTCGGGGAGTTCCTGCGCAATCCGGATCACTTTGGGAAGGGAACTGTTTTCATGCATGAAACCGGGAGGCAGGGAAGGCAGAGTACGGGGGAGAAAAAAAAATGTCACTAGAGATATAAACCACCATGCAATATTCAACAGCGAATCCACTGGCAGAAAGACGCGTCCCATCCAATCGGGGAAAAGGCTGGTCCTTCCCCTTCCACTTCGACGGGAGAAACAAAACGGTTCACTTTTACACGCAAGCAGTCCTCGGTGTCCTTAATCATGTCCTCATGTGGCGAACGAGCTACAGTTGTCCGATAGGCCGTGCTAGCAGTAAATGAAGAGGCGGCTGTTATCCGTTGGGAGATTTCCTCAGCCAGTGGTAGAACTGCTCCTTGTAAAGGGTGTGCCACTTCACGTTGGCCTGGACGATCTCCAGAGCTCGGGTGAACGCCGGCACCGAACCGCCGCCGCTCGACTGGATGAAGTCCTTCAGCTGTGGAGACATTAAGAATCTTGGGTTAGTTGCACCCTCGTCCGCACCCTCCTAAACGTTCCACGGGACAAGCGGGCCTATGGGCCGCATGGTTCGTCTTCAACAAGGCTGTCGGGGGTCGTAGGCTGGGGACAATCGGGGGCAAGCTGCTCCCTTGTTCCCTTGCCGTTGTCACACTTTTTGGATTTCTCTTAAGTCAACAGCGAATCCTGTAAACCGCACTTATTGGCACCAAGAAGGAGCCCCCTGGACCCTGATGTGTGTGAACGCAACGGTCAATTTTGGTTAAGCGATTATAATATCAGACTTAAAGGTTAAGTTCAGTGGAGAAAACTGTTCAACCGGAGGACAAACCAGGCTCCAGTTACCCTGTTAGGCCGCCCCCAGCCTGGATGCTGCAGATTCTGAGCATTTGTAGGCTTAATGCTTGATTGGCGATCACTCTGGGGCCACTTGGGCATGCCTTGTCTTTTACGCTCAAATCCCACTCTCTCGTAAGTCGTTCTGGATGTGGGCATCGGCTTAGCTCGCTGAATCTGAATGAGCCTCATTCCTTCATACGAGCCCTCAGGTTGCTTAACAAGGAAGGCTTTCGAACGAATTCATCCATTAATTTGGCGTTTTTGAGGCTCCGGGAGACGTCCGGGAATGCTCAGTAAAACCGAAAAGCGAAACCCCCGGCTTCTCAAACGTGCCCCCCCCCCACCCCCGCCCCAAAAAAACACATACCCCCCGCCCGGTCGAGCGTATCAGCACTGTACAAGCTTCATGCTTACCTCGTTGAGCTCGGTCTCTGTGTTGAGAAACTCTGTCACCCCGCTGATTAATTTGGAGTTCATGAATAAGGCTTCGCCGTACCTGCACAAGAGTCACTCTCAATAAAGCATCGCTCTCGTTCTGAGCTCCCACACGGCACGGCCAATAAATGTCATTTCTTATGAGTTCTGAGCCACGCGCACGCGCACGCGCACGCACACACACACACACACACACACACACACACGAACAGAGCATTCCGAACTCAAGTCAGTCAGAAGCAGCACATATACTTATTGGCAAAAACAATAACACGCCCGGAAAGATAGCAGATGCTGCTTATAATCAATTGCAGGTGTTCTGAGTTTAGATTGGATGCTGGTTGCACCACGAGAGGGCGTAAAAGTGCTCCGCCTGTAGCGCTGCCCTATAAAAAGGCCCTCGGGGGCTACTTTTGGGTAGTGTACCTCTTGGTAAGAGGCACTCAGAAACCTTCTGCCCGTTTGGCGGAATCAGTTCGGGGGGCATCACGGGACTGAGCGAAGCAGGAGGGTCGTTTCGATTAATGGCCCCCAACTGGGCCGTTCTGGCCTGGCTGTTGGGAGGTGTTCCATGAGGGGGCTCCGGACGACCCAGACAGACCTCCAGCAGAGACTCTGGTTTGGTCTTGGTCTCAGCCCGGGACTATTTTCAGGAGCTTAGAGGAGAAATATGTCGGATGGAACCAGAGCGTCGTCAGCCACGGCTCCAGGTTCTGTTTTGGATACAAGGGGCACTAACATCTCAGCGATATGTCTATTGGGCATTGGGTCTTTTACATGCCCGGTTTCATTCGATTCCAACAAATCCGTGGTGTGTCTCTTTGTCAATGAGCATATATTTGCCTTAACACGCTCCCAAATATATAATATATGTACCTGGAGTTCAGCATGTCCCACTTCTCTCTGAAATATCGCCACGCTAAATGGCGCCCGTGCGGGTTTCGGCCGACGTTGATGATCACGTCAATGACGTCCTGATCCGGCACCAGGTCCGAACTCAGAGACAGGTTGAGCAGTCTGAAAGAAGCGACAATATCTGATAAGGAAATCCAGAACCTTGTGGAAATAAGGCACGTTGTTATTTCGGCGTGACTACAGGGCGTTGACGATGTAGACGTGAGCTGTTATTTTTAGGAAATGTGTCGAGCTGGTGAAAGGTGCATGATGTAAACACAAGAAATGCCTCGGAGCGGCACGTCTGTCCCCTTACACTCCACCCTCTCTGCTCTAGGGGCAGCCTATGGACACCTGTAACCGTGCAGACGTTCGGGACCCCCTCGGCAAACCGCGTGTCAATCAAAAGGTTAGCACAACGTCTCTAAAGAGCTACAACCCCAAATCAGAAAAGGTCGGCACAAGTACCAAGCCATTTTCAGTGTTCCATTGTTCCTGTAAACACGCCTTGGCAGGTGGAACTGGACGGGGTCGTCGTTGTCCCATGTCTTTATTATCGATTGGGGACAGTTTCACGACTGAATTCGGGCCAGTCCGGTCCCCGTACCCTCTTCTTCCACAGCCATGACTTTGTAATGTGGTTTCGTTTGTTGAAAAGCGCAGGGGCGTCCCTGCAAGAGACGATTTATGTGCCTCTTATGTGCAGCATTAATGCTGCCTCCCAGAAGTCTAAATGACCTCCACCAAGGGTCCGGACCCGACCCCGTACTGTGATAGAGCCTTGCTTTTGTACTTTGTTCCTCAGAAAAGACTGGATGCTCCTTTTTAGATCTTTGGTCCATGAAAGATCTGACTGGTGATGAGCACAGTCCCCGTTTCCATGGCCCCAGAGGAGTGGGCGGAGCTTGTGGGCGTGGTTATAACACGTTTTTTTCGTACGGTAAAGTTTTAAGCGGTGTTTGTGAACGTAAGTCTGTACTGTAGAGCTTGATAACGGTTTGATAAAGTAATCCCTTACCCACGTGCTCCTATCAGATACCGACGAACGACGGTTCTGAGGGAGCGCAGAGAGATCACCCCTCTGTGCCTTTACCCTTTGTCGACTGCTCGTACTATTTCAATGAGAGCGGCACGAGTGTGTAAACGCGGTACGTTTTAATACCCCTTTCTCCGCGTTCGGCTCAATAAATATGCAAAGCCGCTGCATGTAATTAGACAGAAATTCTTTACAAAGCAGTCCTGCTCGTTCAGCTCCAGTCGGGAACCTGTCGGGCCCGATCTCGCCGAAATTACCGGATTCTGGGTCATGAATTAAACATCGGGCCTGCAGGAATCTCCAGCATCTGTAGACGCTCACAATAGGGCCGATGAAACACTTTTTTAAAAATCCTTCGCCGTTAAAACGCACCTGAAATTCGAACCCCCACGTGGGCGGGGGTGGGGAGGGGGGGAGGGAGGGAGGGAGGGAGGGGGGATGGGGTGAAGGTGCTACGAAGCTGCTGCGGCCCATGCCATCTGAAGGTGCTGCATATGCTGCTGAAGCTGCATGCTAGTCGTTCCAAACAGTGCATGCGCTTGCTTGGTACATTTCCTCGCTATACCCAGAGTCGGACGCTTCGGACCTTAATATGGTACTGGACTCTGGACCTGATGGTCCTGGTGGTCCAGGGCGTCTTGCTAAATGCCGTGAATGTAAATGTGGGGCGATATCTGAATCAGAAGGCGCGTTATCCCAACCCCCTTTCCAGCGAAAACAAAACTTCGCAAACGAGCGCGAGTGCAAAAAGTCCAACGGTTTGAGAACAACGTTTCTCCCGGTGCGACTGCAAGGAATTTCGGGATTTGGCCACCTGCGGTCGGAAATATCATCAAAAGATTCAGAGAGTCTGCTGAAATCTCTGTAAGTAAGCGGCAAGGCACATGGGCTGAGGAACGCTTCAGAGAACCTTGTCGTTGAACACAGTTCATCTCTCCATCAACAAGTACAAGTTATAACTCATATATCAACAACACCCAGAGGCACCGCCCGCTTCTGTGGTCCCGAGCTCATCTGGGATGGACTGACCCAAAGTGGAAAAGTGTCCACATGTTAGATTGTTTTTGGAAATCATGGACGTCGTGTCCTCCGGGCCAAAGAGGAAAAGGACTGTCCGGATTGCTATCGGTTATCAGTTCAGAAGCTAGCATCTCTGATAGCACGGGGGCGTGTTAGTGCCCATGGCATGGGTAGCTTACACATCTGTGAAATACGACAACAGAGACCCCGGACTGTTGAGCCACTGAAGTCGTACATCGAGCTCTTTGGAACGTGTCGCTGGCCTTTTGAAAAGGAGTGACTATTTGCAAAAAACAATCAAGTTTATCCGTTTGAACATTAAATAATCTTGTCTTTGCAGCCTATTCGACTGGCTGCGGGTTGAAAGAGATTCGCAAATCATCGTATTCCTGGATTCGGGACACTTTAATGGGAGTCTGTTCTAATTTAACAAGCTGACCAATCAGGGCTGGGTTGCCGGGCAGAACAGCCCACCCTGCTAGTATCAGAGCACGAGAGCTTATAGGAGAAGCAACAGGCCGATTCTAAAAGCAGGAATATTAAAGGGAACGTGGTGGGACAAAGCTGAAAGGCGCACAGCACTGTGCAAAAGTCTTAGGCCACCATAAGTTCGGCCATATGATAGCTTTATCAACTCTATAATAGCCGTATAGGGTTATTTGTCTGTCTCTTAAATGGGATGCACGCGGAAACGAAAAGCCAGTGGAACCTGTTGAGCAGAAAAGTGTTGTCGCTGCAGGTCAGCGCCTCCAGCAGGACCTTCTTCTCCGAGATGGCTGTAGAGGAGTGGAACTTCATCCAGATGAACTCCCAAACGTCCTCGTCCATCAGAGAGACGCCCGTACAGTACACTATGTCCCGTACGTTAGGGGGAATCCTGCAGGAGGAGGCACAGGTTAGGTACGGGTCCGCACAAACACCTTTCACACACCTATTACTCGCGGCACGCTTCGTTCACGTTCGCATTTTCGTCTGATTTACTTTGTCGAGCACAAGGCTTCGCTAGGCTGCCCTGTACAGGCGGTTTGAGGACACGGACACGAGCATGAGATGTGATCGGTGAAACCGGTGTCTCTTCAGCTGGGCTCATTCCCTCTAGGTTGTGTGCAGCCGGGCGCGAGGCATGTTTATTTACGTTTTCTTTTTATCGCGAGCGCTCCTCTTTTGGCTGTTCCTGAGCGGGAGGGGTATGGGCACCGGCTTCCTGGTTCGGTTCTTCAGTGGTAAACGGGAGAAAGCTCCCGTGTTTAGAACGAGGTCAGTCCTAAGATTGGCACTGGAACACGAGTCAGCGAATCAGCAGCGGTCGCATACATATTCATCCCGAAGACACGTTCTCATTAGCTTTCCAAAAGAGCATGAGCTAGTCTCGTTATCCCGAGGCAGCGTAATCCCACAGACGGTGACCTAGATTCATTTCAAACGCTAAAGTATAGGTTCTGGAGGCCTGTCATGTGATAGATTAGGCTATTGTTTTCGGTTATATTGTATTGGAATAAAGTAAAAAAAAAAAAAAAGGAACACCTAAAGGCAGTGGGGTCAAACGGATGGACGGATGTGAGTGATTACGCTGTTAGAGCAAAAGGATTTGAAAGGTAAAAGTTTTTAAAAAAAAGACCCAGCTGGTCCCATAAATGCCCGATTGGCGTACAATCTGGCAACCGGGAAGGCTGTCCGAGGCTTTCCTGTTAAACCCTTGTTGTGTGGGCGAGCGTTATCCTGCTGTAAAACGCCAGTTTTTTTTAAAAAACCCTGCCTTATGGCAGGTGTCCAGCACCTATCGCTGACCTGTTAGTGTCCCTCGTATCACTGCTAGGGATGACCGACCCATAGACCATCCGCAGCAGTGCGTGAGCGCAAAAAGTCCAACATTTTGAGTTTCTCGTGGTGCGATTGCGAGGAAGTTCGGGATTTGATCATCTACAGTCCATAACATCATCAAAAGATTCAGAGAATCTGGAGAAATCTCTGTAAGTAAGCGGCAAGGCCGAAAACCTACACTGAATGCCCGTGACCTTCGATCCCTCAGGCGGCGCCGCATTAAAAACCGACGGCATTCTGTAACAGATCGCTGATCCGTTAGCGCCCCTCGTATCACTACTAGGGGTGACCGACTGTCATAGGCGATGGCCCCATAGACCATCACGCCAGCAGTTTGGTCTTTGTGCCTCAACACGTGGCCTCCGCACTGGAACCCGGCCATGATCGGATCCCAAACAGAACCTGGATTCGTCGCTATTCGTCCGTAGCAGTGAGGTTACTCGTTCACGACACCGCTGTCTCAGTCTCAGAGTCTCTACTGGGTGTCTGTCCGGGCCGTCCGGACCCTTTTCACCGTGCTCTCAGCACCTCCTAACAGCTCGGTCCAAACGGCCCAGGTGGAGGCAAATCGTCGACTCAATCAACCATCAAGCCTCCTGCTTTTCTGAGTCCAGTGATGCCCCCGAGCGGTCCGATCTCTCCCCAAGAGGTACCCTACCCAAAAGTCTCAGAGGCTCTCAGAGCCTCTTCATACGGCAGCACGACAGGGTAACCACTTTTACCCCCTGTTGTGGGCAGACCCAGCGTATCTGGGTATATTTGAGTGGGCGTATTTGGGTCTGGGTATCTTTTTGTTTACCTCGTGTACTGACAGAGACTGAAGGTAAGATCAGTGCTGCAGTGCACCCTCATTACGTAGTCCAGTCCTGCCCTCCCGAGGTCGTCCACGCTCCCCCCGAAAACCCACGACGCAGGCCAAATTCGCTCAGCAGGAGAAATCTCTTTTCCTTTTTTGCCACCCCTTCGAAAATCACCGAGAGCACGATGTTTGCCGTGTGAGCTCGTTTCATCGTGGCGTACGGGGCAAAATATTCAAATATGTGCCCAGGTTCTGTTTACCTACATCCTGCATAAATACTGATCCCATTCTATTGAATCCATTCTGTTTGCATGGCCGTCCAGAACCTGGTCTGACCCAGAGCAGGACGGACCGCCCATTTTGAGCCAGGCGTCACCTCTTATAGATTTTATCCACCCCTCGTTTATTTTTTGAACAGCTTGAGGTTGTGCTCGAGTCGTTTTTCAGAGTTCCTGCATGCATTGCACGCAGGTTCGCTCCTCTATGCCGGCATAAAGGCACCGGTCGTTAATCAGACAGTAAATACGCTGCGCTGTCACACAAGGACAGTTTCTAATTCCCTATAAGTGTGTGAAAGTGAGAAATCAATGGTGTTTTTCAAAACAAAAGGAAGACGAGAAACAAAGAAAAAGCGTCCCGAAATCTTTTTGTCACCTCCTGTCATGCTTCCGATTTTAGCTCCGGCGCCCTCCTTTAGGCTCCCGTCACCCTACCAATGAATCATTCAATGAACGAAACTTAGCCTAAAACTAAAACTAAATCCAAACCAGCTGCCAAAATGAACACTGTTTAATAGTGATGAATTAGAAAAGATACCGTACCTCAAATTAAATTGATAGGTCTATAGCAGGGGTGTTATGACTGGGCCAAATGTAGCCCAAATGTGACCAAAAATATTAAAACACAAACTAACATGAGACCAAAAGTATTAGGACACAAACCAACATGTGACCAAAAGTATTAAGACACAAACCAACATGTGACCAAAAGTATT